>VNJZ01009932.1:0-33006 GCA_008042795.1 Drosophila asahinai | reverse complement strand
TAAATTATATCTAAAAAGTATATTAATGTCTCATTAGACAAAACTGTCTCACAGAATATATTGGTTTTTTCTGAAGGGTTGGCATTATTTTTAGCACCTATACTGTACAAAAGCAAGATAAATAAACATTATAAATAAGTTTTCGGTGGCATGGGGTTTCCGCCGTGAAATTGTGTAATTATTATGAATTAACTAAATCTATGTACACGAGCGGGTGTAATAATCAGTGTAAGGGCTTTCATATTAATTTCTGCAGGAGTGTTTGCACGAGGACTTCAGAAATTGATAATTATGTACTGCGAATTCTGGCCATTGTTATTGTTTACCTTTTAAATTAGTCTGACCGTAGTCGCATTACGAAAAAAATCCGAACCAAAAAAGACATATAGTTGTCTCTTTCAAGGTTCTAATGAAGTAGCTAATTAATGAAAACTTGTGCCCTGTATCATAGCCGTATAAGGAAATTATTACCTAAAAAAAAAGAAAACTAACGTCGCCAAGCCAAAATTTATGTACCCTAGCAGATAATAAATAAATTAATAGATAAATATACAAATAAAATTAAAATATTATATATTTAGTTTTAAACCGATATTTTAAAAACAAAGAATATCACCTAATTTTCTAGTGTACCAAGGTCCACTGTACCTACACTAAGGTAAAAACTTCTCTTCAACGTTCTCGATTTTAGTATTATTCTTTTCAAAAGCAAGCCAAGAACAAAAATATCTGAAACAAGAAGAATTCCTATATAAAGATTTTGAGAATGAGCTTTCTTGATTTAAGAAGAAGTCTTCTCGTTTTTCAAGAACGTATCGCTCTTGATAAAAATAAAAATTTACTTAAGGGGCTAGATGCACTCAGAAGCGTAAAAAAAGCTCTACTTTCAAAATTTTATTTTTTATAATAAAGTTTATTTTACAAATAAATTATACAGAGTTTTTATGCAATGCTTTAACATAATGTTTACAAAAAATAAAAAAAAATATTATTTGTTAAAATATTTCCATCTTAGTTGGACCCTCTCTCGCGAGATAAAACCAACAGTTCTGTCTTTAATTGAAGCTTTCTGTTTCTTATTGAAAATTCACAAAATGGCGTCTTTCGAAACTTTAGGCTCTGATTTTCGAGAAAAAATCAATAGTTTATTGTTTAAAAAATAGTAATTTTTAACAAGAACGAATATCTTTCGATTAAAGACTAATTTTTAATGCCAACAAGAAAATATCCAAATTTCATCAATATCCACCGAGTGGTTCTTGAGTTATAGTGGTCACCGAACGAAAAAACACAGTTTTCAGACAAACGCGTTTAAAGTTTCACAAACAGTTCTACACCCCACAGTGCGACTTTCTGTAGAGCTGTAACTTCAAAAATATTTCTCGAATCTTAAGAAAAATTTGTTGTCCAACAGGTAAAACAGTACTTTAAGAAAATGCAAATAAAAAAATCGATTTTTCAAAAATTTCTAAGTGCATCTACCCCCTTAAATATGAATATTGTTTTGAGCTTAGGAATAACAAACTTAATTTTTGATTCCTTCTGTAATTTTATATGTTAATTTTAGTGTGTAAAGTTAAATTATATGTACAACAATCAAGAAAAATTTCGTCTCGATTTCAAAAACAGTTCTCAGTTTTTCTGGGTGTACATACAAATATAAATAAATTACACTTGTAAGAAAAGCCAAGCAGATGCGATATAAATACAGACAAAGAGTTCGTTTGTTTTTATACCCTTGCAGAGGGTATTACAATTTTGCCATGATATTTGCAACGCAGTGAAGGAGGCATCTCCGACCCCATAAAGTATATATATTCTTGATCAGCATCACCAGACAAGTTGATCTAGCCATGTCCGTCTATCTGTCTGTCCGCCTGTCTGTCTGTCTGTCCGTCTGTCGGTTTCTACGCGAACTTGTCTCTCAGTTTTTGAGGTATCGGGCTGAAATTTTCAGCATAATCTATTTCTGCGTGCTAACAGTATATACATAAGTCGTACCGAAATCGAACCACTATATCGTATAGCTGCCATAGGAATGATAGCGAAATGAATGTAAACAAAAATTTAACTTCTCTGTTTTTCAACGTATTTTTAGATATAAATATAGCAGTTTTTAACGGTTTTAGTATTGCGGTTTTAATTTCATTAAGATCATATAGCTGCCATAAAAGCGATCGGTAGATTTTTATGAAAATGTAGAATTCTACATGTAAAATGTAAGATTTGCAACATTTCCAGATTTCGATATTTTTTCACTATAACCAAAATGGATCGATTTTAAATGATCCAATTGCAGACTGCAAGGGTATACAAACTTCGGTTTACCGAAGTTAGCTTTCATTCTTTTTTGTTTTTACTTTTTAGCTGACTAGCAGCGAGGAAAATGGGGGCAGTTCAACTCAACTTTGGCGGAAGCACTTCGGTCGACGACTTAATAGTAAATCCTTCCAGGATAAAAACCGTAGCAAAACACATCTCTTGACTTGTTTGTGTTTGGGCTATTCCTATTCTTTTTATAAAGAATTGAGATTTCACATGAGCATAATCAAGGCAACATTGTAAATCCTAGGGTGAATACAGGCAAGACTTTCAAGTAAATAGCTTCTTCGACTTCGGGTTTAAAATTGATATTCCTGCCCTCCTAAGGAATGTGCCGAAAAGAAACTGCACACTGTCTTTCTACTATAACTATCATGTTTTTTATTCGATTTAAATTTTCCTTTTTGTTTTTTTTAAGCAAAACTTAAACAATCCATTTTTATAAACAGAATTTAAAAAAAATTAACATCTTATTTTTGAGCGAATTTTTTGTTTAACTCCTTTCATCAGGTTCTGCACACTTTCCTTGGTGACCTTGCCGGCTGCACGCATCCAGTTTTTTTTCATGTCTGTGTTGTTTTGGGAGAGACTACCATTTTTTATTAAATTTCGCTTAACGATGGCCCAATATCTCTCAATGGGACGCAGCTCTGGGCAATTTGGTGGGTTCTCCTCTTTTGAAACAAACTTGATGTTTGTTGTTGATGGCGCTCCTCAAGGAGCGCCAATGTTGACCGGGCATAGTGCGCTGACGCTAAGTCTGGCCAAAATATTGTCGACACGTTGTGTTTTCGATAGAATGGTATTAGACGTTTTTTAATGCACTCTCTTTGATAAACGTCAGCGTTAATTGTGCCTTTTGTAAAAAATGGGCTGGTTTTAAGCCACAGGTGCAAATTGCCTGCCATATCAGGACTTTCTCCCCAGATTTGTCCACTTCTATTTTGGTGACAGAGTCGTCAACGGTTTCACCTTTGGCTTTTGTGTAAAATTGGGGGCCTGGTAAAGTTTTTGAGTCTAATTTTACATATGTTTCATCGTCCATTGCAACGCATTCCACTGCATCATTGAGCAAGCGATCATAAAGTCAGCGCACTCTCGTTTTGCCGACTTCTTGTTGACGCAGACTCTTTTTTGGAACTTTTTGTTTTTTATACGTCTTTAGTCCAGGGGTCCGCACCACTACAGTCGAATGCCAACATTGCATTTGTATGAGTGAACATCGAACACTCTATGGGTAGATATGAGAAAAAAAACAGCTAACATATATTGTTATATGGCAACAAAATTAGCTATAACCTAAAAACTAGCTATTTACCGCTAAAAAAAGCTAAATTTAGACACATAATTAGAATTAGTCTTCACTGATTCTTCTGTTCTCTTTTGTGCATACTATGCGTGAGCGGCAGCGACGCCGACTGAGAAAAATCCTATCCCGCGGGATAGGGCCGTGCGGACCCCTGCTTTAGTCCATGCCGTTGTTTTATCCGTTCAACCATACTTGTACTCGTACGCGTCTTTTTGGCCAAATCTCGAACTGACATCGTGGGATTTTTGTGAATTAAGGCCAGCACCTTCTTATCGACGCCGTCATCCCTTGGACCTTTTTTTCTACCAGTCTTTGGTAAATCTTTTAGAGAGCATGTCTCCCCAAACTTGTTTATAATATTTTTAACACTATTAACAAAAATTTTGTAGCGTTTTGCCAAATTTCAGTACGAAAAGCACCGTTTTCTGTATAGTAATTGTGCACAATTTTTTGGCGAACATGCTCTTTAATTCGAGGCATTGCGAAATGTGCAAAACGAATAGTGAAAGAGAGAGATGCAAACAACGCAGAATGAATAGAGCTTTCTAACGGTGCATCGCATGGCATGATCGAAAGCTCCCACTGAGAGCTTTTGACATGTGAAAAAGTGCAGATTCTTTTCGGCACATTCCTTATATTTGACAATAAATTTCAAATTTAATTTACCTCAGGCGACTTTATCCTAGAGCTGCCAAAGATCTTCATATGATATTTTTCCTGTCATTTTGCATTTTAATTTAATGTTATAGTTAATTTATTCATAATGAGTAGTACGCAGATTCCCCAAGTCAACGAAGTAACGTAACTCGGCGTCCACCTCGACAGGCGATTAACAAAGAAAGCATCTGAAAAGCCAGCACCATCCACTGGATTATAAGTGCTCGAGAGACACTGTACATGGACTTCGAGGTCCTGCTTTACAATTTCACTCTCAAACCAATCTGGACGTATGGTTCCCAGATGAAAGCTGGCCAAGCGAACAGTAACCTACAATGAAAACACCCTGTTGACTCTCATTGCCAGCAACCCCAGTCTACATCGCAACAACCCTACAGCACATCACTAATTTGAGGGCCTCTTAGCTCTGGGCCAATAATAGTTAATATCAGATTAGCAGCCAATCAAAGCTATTTCCAGATCCTGGGATATATGGTATTTAACGGAAATTAAACTACTTCCCATGCCAGCTGCCCGAAATGATGCCGCCCTAAACCAAGATTCGAAATGCTCAAGATAAATGACAGTGCCGCCTGCTACCTCTGCGCGTCTTCACCTGCAAGTTTCCGCATCAGCCGCTGCCAGCAGTATTTTAAAAGTACTCGCATATTGCAACTATGTAAGCAGCGGTTGGAAATACACACCAAATATCCTACACGAAAACGAGGAGAAGATTGACAGCAGTGCCTGGGCAGGACGATTCAGTTTTGGTTCAGTTAATGCTGGTATGGCAGATGCCTTATTGCTTCAATGTATCTATGTCAGTGGTGCCCAAACCTGTTAGAATTGCATTATGGTGTGTAAAAAATTGAACGTAACGCATGCAACGCTAAAAAAGGAAAGCTTTAATTTCCAAATTACAATTTGTCAGCACTGCTGGAATGCTGGAATGTAAACGTACGATTACTGTCCGCGTTTCGGAAGAGCGTCGGCAAAGGAAATCCCAGAAGCACGAGTCGGGCTTGCGGAGACCACTTATCTAAGGTGCCCGAAATAAGTATGTAGGACACCTAGTTTTATTGTTTAAGGAAAAAATGCTGGAATATTTTTCAAAAAAGCTAATTTTTAATTATTCTTCATTAAATTTGTAAAAATGTCCAAGTTGAACTCATAAAACTCAATAAACTTGCAAACTTAATAATAAGCTTAACGATAATTAATAAATTATGTATGAAAAAGTATATACACTCGGCCGCATATTTCTGCGTACAGCACCATAAAAAATAAAAACGTTGACTTTAAAGTCAAATAACTCCGCTAATATTTTGCACTGCGAATCAAAAGTGTGTTTTTGTATTAGTCATTCAATTGGCCGCCTCCTTATATTTTTGGAGAATTATGCGCTTAGCGATATTCTTATAACCATTTTACTTAAACCCATCCTAAACGAGAAAGAAATCTAACTTCGGTAAACCGAAGTTGGTATACCCTTGCACTCTGCAATTGGATCATTTAAAATCGAACCATTTTAGTAAGGTTGAAAAAATATCGAATTTTGTAAATTTTACATTTTACATTACAAAATTATAATACCCTCAGCAAGGGTATAACAAATAAGAGGAATATTGATTAAATGGTAAATTAAGGGCCTAGTAATATAAAAAGTTAAAAATAAAAATAAAAAAATAAATATAATGTAAAGCCAACGATTGACGTGAGCGAAGTATGAATTAATTCCATTACCAGACACTATGTACAACGAACTCGGTAAAAATCGATGATCCAACGCCATTTGCCAAATTTTTTCTAACGTCTAACGCACGCAATGCATTTCTCGTCGAATGGGTTGGTGCTAATGGAACATTGAAGCTAGTTGTTGAGTGGGACGGAGTAAGGAAGTTCACCACGTCACAAAGTCAGTTGTCCTAGATTGCCAGTAAAGTTTAAAAGTCATGTCTGCTATTTTGGCAACACGTAAATCCGCGCACTTCCTGAACACCCTCAAACAAAGTGGGCGGCTGATGAGGAGCCAATTGAGGGTCGCGTCAGGAGCCAAAGGGAGTGGGAGATTGGTTAAGACAGCCTTCACGGGTTTATTTGAAAACACCACAACACGCTGTTAGTTGTGCAATCTGAACAGGTAACAAATTTTGAAACATTATTAGAAATTTGGGAATGTAGTGCCTCTAGAGCAGGGGTCGGCAGCGTCCTATACACTGTGCATAGGAAAAAATTTGAGGCGCTGTCGGCACACTGACACTATAAGCGCTTTGTGTTTGTTCGGGATTCTGTTAGCCTGTCGTAAAAAGCGTCGGAGCTATGTAAAAGCAGCTTCGTATATATATTTTTGGGTGCCACTTCGGCAGGGAAGCTACCGCGTAGCCTGTATCGTTCGGATCTGTTAGTATAATTCGGGTCTATTAGAATCATTTGGTCTTTTAGCTTCGCATACATAGGCACCAATAATTGCTGTGTGCCGACCCCTAGTCCCAGTCGGACATTGTAAAACGGGTTGTACAACAGAAAGTATCTGCAACGGTTCTATAAGCCGCCAATGATAGCTCAAAAAATGCCAGAACTATGATATAATACATATTAGATGTATGCAATAACAAGTGCTCTTTTATTGGTATATTAGAAGCGAAGAAATAAGTTATAAAATAAATATTATGTGCAACTGTCGCTTCTCTTAGAACGTATAAAAATGCGTCAGTTTGGAAGTAAACTACCCGAGCGCTTGCCGAACAGTCGGGTTTTTATACCCGGGACCCATAGGGTACAAGGGTATTATAAGTTAGTGCCAACCGAGAATGTATGTAACAGTCAGAAGGATCAGCGTCAGCAGCAGAGTCGATCTAGCCATGTCCGTCTGTCCGTGTGAAACAACAGATCTCAGAGACTATAAGAGCTAGAGCAACTTAATTTGGTGACAACATTGGAATCTGTTGCACGCAGATCAAGTTTGTTTTAAAATTTGGTCACGCCCACTTCCACCACCGAAAATCATTTAAAACTGTATATAAGCCAGGGGTCCGCACCACTACAGTCGAATGCCAACATTGCATTTGTATGAGTGAACATCGAACACTCTATGGGTAGATATGAGAAAAAAAACAGCTAAAATATATTGTTATATGGCAACAAAATTAGCTATAACCTAAAAACTAGCTATTTATAAAAACTATTTATTTATAAAAAAAACTAAATTTAGACACATAATTACAATTAGTCTTCACTGATTCTTCTGTTCTCTTTTGTGCATACTATGCGTGAGCGGCAGCGACGCCGACTGAGAAAAATCCTATCCCGCGGGATAGGGCCGTGCGGACCCCTGATATAAGCTAAAGCCGTAATTTTTGGCTTAAAGTAAATAGATAAGTAGGCCTTCGCACACGTGGTCTGAAAATTTAAGTAGAATCGGATGATAAACATGGAAGCTATTAAACAATAAAGTTTCTGTGTATAAAGAAGCATACCGAGAAATAGAAAGAGAAAAGAGAGATGTTGAGAACGCACGTACGTGTTGCCATGCAACATTGTTCCTAGCAACATTTGTCTTTGTTGGGTGTTGCGCAACATGTTCATGTGCTATTATTTCACCCACAATGCTTTGGGTACCGGGTAGCATTTAAAACGAAAATAAGAGATTAAAAAAGGAAAGGATCGCAAAAAAAATTAAGAAGAAAAGAGAATAAAAAAACACGCACTTGGGTTTTTCGTTATCACTGCTGCAGAAGCACACAGATTTAAAAACCAGTGCGTAGATCAGTTAGTTTTTGTCCAATTTAAGTGACTGACTAAAATTAAAACAAAAAAGGCTATTAATAAATGCCTTCATTGCACTTGTTAAAGATTTTTTTCGCTGAAATACGTGGATTTCTGTGTGCTTATGCTTAAATGCAGACAAAAGTCGAAATAAAAAATGTTTATTTTTCATAAACTTTTGGACGCCTTAAGGTTAAGGGGGAGTTCCATTATCAATTTCCTAAAAAAAACAAGTAAGAAAGCTACAGTCGACTGTGCTCGACTGTGAGATACCTGGTACCTAAACGTTTGCGCTTCACGCTAAAAGGCGATTTAAAATTCGATACTTCTTAAAATAAATCGCCTCTCGAATTAGCTCCTGACCTAAACAATTTAATGTCATACTTAAATATGAATGATACATTTTATAGGAACACATAAAAACCCGCTCGATCGGCGTAAAAAATGAATTGGTATTTTTTGTCATTTCTTCTGCAGTTGGCGCCATTATATCGCACGGCCAAGACTCGAATGCGCCACCTGTCGGCTACAGCTTGCAACAGCAGTGCCTTAGGGCGGTGTGTTAAAATTCTAACCTTATTGCTAGTATCTCCCATGTTTATCATCCGATTTTACTGAAATTTTCAGAAAACGTCCGCTCTATTTTATTCATTTATTGTATCTATTAACTTTAACCCGAAAATAACGAGTATAGCTTATGTTACGTTTTTTATGATTTTTGAGGGCGTAAGTGGGCGTGGCCAAAATTTAAAACAAAATTGATCTGCTTGCAACAGATTTCAATGTTGTTACCAAATTTGGTAACTCTAGCTCTTATAGTCTATTAGATCTGTTGTTTCACACGGACGGACAGATGTTGGCACTAACCCATAATACCCTTGTACCCTATGGGTACCGGGTATACAAATGACAAGATTAGGCTTAAAATGAGAAAAATTCAAATAAGTAACTTAACTGTGCCAAGACTTTTGTTTCACAAAATACGTTCATTTTTTGTTTAAGTTTAAATAGTTTTAAAGACGTTAAAAAAAGTATTAAAAAATAGTGTCAATGAATACACAAATGTTTAATGCAACTATATACAAAAAAATTTAATCATTTAAATGCTGCATAGAAAATTATTCATGTCGTTTTAGATATGGACAGAAATAATAATTATAAAAAAATCATTACTAAAATGTCCTTATGAAAAAGTTATTTGAACTGTAAAGGACATTTTTAAATTTAATGCCTATATAGCATTCATACTTATTCATCTAAATACATATAGCGGTGTTTTTGGTCACATATGTAAATAGCTGCCATATATGCAGGCCATCTTTTGGAAACAAATTATTTTTAAATGTCTTTGGGATAAGTATTTCGTTTTAAACTGACCGTTTTCGATGGTTTCCTTGGCACAGGATAATATTTTGCCTTTGCGACGTCGCAAATTCGATTCAAAATTGTTGTCATCGGTGAAATCATCCTCGTCGCCATCTCTTGCTTCCCCGCCACCGTCGCCGGCATTTGTAGTCTCCGTCGTTGTTGTTATTGTTGCAGTTGACTCCTGGATATCGTCTGACGACTTGCGCTTTGAGTAAGGATCTCCATCTCTTCCTCCCTCTGATTCACCGTGCATTAAACTTTCAAATCTTTGACTCATTCTGTATCAGACGTTTTCGTTGTTGTTTAATATATATTATTATTTTCCTTTCCTTTTTAAATTTAGTTATTTATTTATTATGATTCGAGGCTTTAAATTGTATTATATTATTATTTTTTTTGTTTGCACATTTACACCTTTTCAGCGTTAATTAATTTACTTGTTAGAAGACAAAATCTGGCTTAATTCATTTAGTCAGCTGACCCAAAAAAGCAGGCTACCAAAAGTTTTCCGGTTACGATAAGAAAAACAATAATTGTACTTTTGGTGTGGGACATAAAAACTCCACAATCGGTTAGGGGTAAGTGTAAATATGCACAGGTAAAGACATTGCCGGCTAAAAAGATGCTATTGAAGTTGTTGTTGGTGCTTTTAAATAGGAGAAAAGGGGAAATGGGTTTTCTAAGTAACTACTTCAATTTTTCCCTCACAAACAAGGAGAAACAAAGTACATAGGCCTCCTCAAAAGCTCTTTTCCCTTTTGTGAAAGCATAAATAAATGGTTTTCTTATTTCATAATCGCTTCTTGCATCTAGGTTAAAAAGTCGTTAAAGCGAGCCCAACACACACGTTTCGTTAACACATTTCCAGAGAAATGGTAAATAAACAGTTTGCATACTTTTAGGCCCGAATTTCTTGGCATCCGGCTAAGAAATAAATATTGCCCTAATTTGTTTAGTTGGAAAAACAAAGATTAAACAATTTTTTTTTCCTATCTAAGGAAACGCGTCGAACGAAATGCTCACTACGAAATGCCATCAAAGACTGACGACTTCCAACACACGAAGAGCACAGCTAGACTCGTGGTGAGTTTCTCCCGTTATTGATTTTGTTCTGCAAAGGAAAGCAAACGCAAAAGCAACATTTGTTGTTGGTTGATGGTTTGCTTTTGGGGTGAAAGTGGGAGTGGGGACAGGAGAGGCACAGGGCGAGGCAAGCGTTGAGAAAAGCCGGCTTGAAGCAAACAGTAGAGCGGGAGAGAGCGACAGACAGCAGGAAAGACAAACAATAAACAACGATACGAAGCCAACAGGGATGAGTACATAACGCAAACATATGATTATCCAGGGTATATCCAAGGTTATTTGCTATTTCCATTTATAATAAAACTCAACAAATTATAAACGCACAGCAGGCTTTGCGAGTGATATTGTTTCGCTCTCTATATTTAGTTAACTAAATTATAATTTTCATCTCGAAAATTAAAAACTTAAACGAATGGCTTTTATATATATTTTTAGTTATATACCGCCTCATGTGATTCAAAACGAACGTCAATTTTTTTTTTAATGCTGCACACTTCTGGTCTGATGGCTGGCTGGCACCTTCTAGTCCCAATCCTGATCTTCCTCGTTGGTGGTTGCACATGTGATGGCATTGCCCTTCATAGAGAAATCATTAATAGTAAAGGCATGAAGCGCAATAGGTCTAGGGGGTACTTACACCACCGCGGACATCAACGCCACCAAACTTAGAGTTGGAATAACCGCCGCCGCCACTACCCAGCTGACGAAGAAAGTCCGGCACTGTTTGATCAGATCCCTCCAGCGTGTTAATCAGGTCACCAGCGAGTGCTGAATCATGATCTGGGTCAAAGAACGAGGTGGCACGACCATTGTTGCCCACCCGACCTGTGCGCCCGATACGGTGAACATAGTCCGCAATATTGTTCGGCATGTCAAAGTTAACCACATGCTTCACATTTTTTATATCTTGAAAGTAAGGAAAGTAGAAAAAAATAAATAAATCGAAAATCTTCAAGGCGCAATAACTTACCTAGACCACGCGCCGCCACTGAAGTGGCAATCAAGACCTTCATCTTGCCAGTCTTAAAGTCACGCAAGGCCTGCTCGCGTTGGCTTTGAAGGCGATCGCCGTGGATGGAAGTGGTCGGGAACTCGGTCTCTGACAAAAACGATGCCAAGAAATCAGCCCCACGTTTCGTTTCAACGAAGACTATGGTGCCGTTTGCATCCTCCCGCAGAATTTCCTTTAAATATAAACAATAATTTATTTGGTTTAAATTAATGTTGAAGATCTGAGTCGGCTGGAAAATTTCGTGAAAATAAAGGCTACGTGTTCGTCAACATTCAATGATTTTTTTGAATTTTTTGCCGTAGAATTGAAAATCTGCTACGATAGTCCGATCAGAACTATTTACATCTTTATCGAAAGGTATTGTTAACCTCTTTGAAACTGCATACTAAGATTTTTCAAAAACGGATTAGTTTAGGGGTAATGAGAGTGAAAGTGCGAAATTGAAAATTTTGAAAATTGGAGCTATTGGGGCCGGTGGAGCAAAATTTTAATGTTGTTGTGATCTAGCTTTAAATACGCGTCGAATGACACCTCGATCATCCTGATCCGATACTCCGTTCAAAAGATATTCAATAAACAAGATTTTAACGGCCGTTCCGAAATGAAAACGTTTGTCCTGTTGTTTGTCTGTGTGTGTCTGTCGATTTATTAAACAGCTCGAACTGAACATTTTTTGTTCTACGACTTTTTGGGTTTCCCGCTAGTTTGGCGGGAAAACAGCTAAAAAAGCAAGATTTACCGCGCCCATAACTTCTAAACGACTAAAGTTACAGAAACGTGCTATATGTCGGTTGAAAGGTATTTTGAATAGATAATAGCTTTGCCTAGACATAATTTATTTAAATATAATATTTAAGAATTTATAATTAAATATATATATTTTTTAATTTTCTTAAAAGTGGCTCTAACTATTTTGATAGTCACTCAAGGCCATATAGCCCTTGAGATTGCTCAACTTTTGGTATATAACACATATCTAGGAAAATTCGCTTTCTCGAGATATTCCTCATTAAAATTAGTAGCAAAGATCCCATATACCTAACCTTTTACATGCACTATACATACATTTATGTAAAAAATCATGTAGTCATATAGAGACGTGCACAATGCAATTAAATTTAAAACCATCAAAGGAAATTGAATATAATTTAAATTTAAAAGAAATCGTTTTAAATTTTTTTTTAAATTTAACCTAATTGTTGCGTTTTCCACTACTTTGCCGGGAAAAAAGGAAATTTCTCGCGCCCATAATTTCTGAACGACTAAAGTTACAGAAACGTGCTATATGACGTTGAAAAAGTATTTTGATATGATAATTACTTTGCGCTGACAAAATTTTTCTAAATATTATAATTAAGAATTTAGAATTAAATTAATTTTTTTTTTAAGATTAAACATTTTTTTTGTTTAATGTCTTTTACGATTTTTATAGTCACTTCAGGCCGTATAGCCCTTGAGATATTTCGGGGTACAACACATATCTCCGAAAATTCGCTTTCTCATCAAAATTAGTAGCAATGATCCCATATAGCTAACTTCTTATATGCATATTTTTGTGAATTTTTCCCATTTGAGTTTCAAACAAAAACTTATAACAACAATGGGAGACCTATGTATGTATGTACATACATATGTCATTTAAAAAACTTCTGATATCAAATAAAAACACCTCTTAACGAGGTGAGATTAAAGTGACGATGGCACATTCAACTCCAAAAATTTCTGATACCAAATCTTGTGACAATTAATAGTTATTTAAACAAAAATATTTAAAAAGTTTTTAATTAGTTTTAAAATCGGCACTTGGCTGAAAAATTTAAAAAGGCAAAACAGTCAGCGTGCCGATTTTGAAACTAATTAAAAACTATGGCTATTGAAGATAAAAACAATTATAAATAAAACATCTTACAAACAAGTTCAATAGCGGCCTTACATTAAAGAAAAATTTAAAAATTTACCATGTATGCGAAATTAAATAAAACTGCAATATCTAAACTTAAAAAAAAAAAAAAAAAACTATTATCAACCGGAGATTAGTTCTATAAAAACAGACTAGAAATAAAAAACAGACTTACCATAAGCTTAGAGCGTTTATTAAATTTGTTCACTTCGAACACCGCCTGCTTGACATCCGAGCACGCTCCACCAACTACGCCAATAGTTACGAACACGTAGTTTTTGAGAAACTCTCCAGCCAAACGCTGAATCTCCTCGGGAAATGTGGCGGAGAACATAAGTGTTTGGTGCTCCGGTCGCATGGTACTGTGCGTCATTATCTTTCGCATACTCTCCGAGAAACCCATGTCTAGCATGCGATCGGCCTCGTCGAGTACAACAAAGCGTGTATCATTAAAGGTTATGAATGTGCGCTCCACAAAGTCCAGCAGTCTGCCAGGAGTTGCGATCAGCACATGACATCCCTTGGTGATGCACTCGTTTTGGTGCTTAAACGACGTACCGCCGTAAACAATGCTAATCTTCAGATACGATTCGAATCCAAACTTCCTCGCCTCGTTAAAAATCTGAATAGCCAACTCCCTGGTGGGAGACACAACAACAGCCTGGGGCTTGCCAATTTCCAGGTCCTGAGCCTCCTCCAGCAGCTTGCTCAGGATCGGCAAGAGAAATGCCGCTGTTTTTCCCGAGCCAGTCTGGGCGCACGCCATTAGGTCACGGCCATCGGCAATCACTGGTATGGATACTTTCTGGATCGGTGTGGGTACCTTGTATCCAGACTTGACCACGTTTTCGTAAACGATCCCACGGAGTCCGGCATCATCAAATTTGCCAATTGGCTTTGGCACATTCTCGCCGCTTACCTAAAAAATAAAAACAATACTTTACAAAATACCGCATATAGTGAGCCCCGGGAGCAAACATCTTACCTTAACAGGAATGTTGTCATATTTGGAGAAATTTATGCCCGAAGTGATGCCGCTGCTGAATATTTCAGTCTCATCGTTAGTGGGTTCTGGTGGGATATAGAACTCCCGCTTCTTCTCGCCGTCTTCCCCAAAGTCGTTATTATTGTTAATATCGTCATCGTCGCCTCGACGACGTCGCTCAAAACCGCCTTCACCGCGTTCATCACGCTCTCCACGCTCTCCGCGTTCACCGCGCTCGCGATTAAAGCCACCGCCTCCGCGACCGCCACGACGTTCTTCACCTAAGAAGTGTAATTTATAATCTTTTAATACCAAAATTCATGTATTTATTATTATTGAAAAAACAAAATTATAAAAGTAAACACAAAATACAACATAAACTCAAATGTACATTTTTAAATAATTACCAAATTAAGGACAAGAAGAGTACTAATTATATTAAATAAATATATAAAAAATAAAACCATCAAAATAAAATAAATCAACCCGAAAATGCTCTTTATTTAAACACAAACTGAAAAATAACGGAGTCTACCTTGTTACTCATATGAAACATATTCAAAAATAATTCTATAAATCTATATCTATTTTTCTACTGTAGGGAAATAATTTGACCATCTTTGCTAAGATTTATAATGCTAGCCGCCTTGAGGTCGAGCACAAACTTAAAAGTCGCCGCCGCATCCAAGCGATTTTGTATAAACGATGCACTCTGCATATCCACCTGGGGCTGCATAACGAGAGCGCCCAACAGACCGTGAACAAGACGAATATTTGCGTCGGACATGTTTACAATGATTTTGGGATCGTAGACTTTGACTGCAGTCATTGTCAAATAACCATTCGACGAAGAGGATTCAAGGCACTTTGTGTGCAATGATAACTGGGTGTTCTTGTCAACACTAAGCGCCTTTTGACGATCGATTAATAGACGCAGCATATCCGCATGTTGAACGATGTAACTCAAATCTTCTATTGATCCGCGATGATACAGGGAATTATCCTCTCCAGCTACCACAGTTCTAGGGCATTCTGCTTTTGATCCAGTTACTACTTCTTTGGTTAGATTGGGTGTAGCGGCGGTGAGATTGCATAATGATGGTGCCATGGTGGTCGAAGACCCACCTAATATCTGCTCATCCGTCGCAAGGGGGCGTTGGCTTAAATCGGCGAAAGATGTGATCGATGGAATCTCCATTTCCATTGATTCTATCGTTGGTAAACATGGTTGTTCGAGATTTATTTCCGATATATTTAATATATCAATAGTAGTATCAAAATCTGTTATTTTTTCCTTAAAATCTGTTGGCTCTGAGGCAGCAGCAAGCGGAGCCAATACCTTTTCAGGAGCAGGAGCACGAGCAGGAGCAAGACCAAGATCCAGACCTTCTTCTGCCGCAGTAGCTGCCACAGAACATCTTGGCTGTTGAAAGAAAGACTCGTCATTTGGTCGTCTTTTTAAAAATGACGGTTGGGCCTGATCATCCACTTTATCTGCTCGTGGTCTCATCTCATCAGGTCCCGGAAGATTGTCGTTTTTTAACGGAGCCAAGGACGTGGAAGCTGGTTGTTTGGATATTATATGTTGAGAAGCATTAACCACATCTGCAGCTTTTTGCAATAAATTGGCCATAAAATTGGTGGTTATCTCCTGACTGCTTCTTGCTACAATCACTTCCTCCTCTCCTGGAATTCGTTCTTGTTGAGTTTCTAGATTATTGACAACTGGAGCTGGATCTCCTACCGGTCGCCGACGACGACGTGCCCTCTGCACTGGCTTCCTGGGCGTAGCTGACGCTTCAAAGTAGCTAATAATTTGGTCACGGGGACGAAATACCGAGGTCCAGTCACGATGTTGTGTATTTGCCGTTGGTTCAGATAGGGCCGACACTGGCACCACTCCATGTGGTGGCGAGCTAATTGTCATGTCCAGAACCCTAGGTACCGCAGTGATAAGCTGCTGATGCTGTATTGGCTGATGAAGACGATGTTGCTCCTCGTTAATCACCGGAAGCAGGGGACGAAAATTAAGCAGTGGTGTAGAGGCTGGTGTACCTCCTGCCAGGCGACAAGAACGCACCTCCGATGTGGATGCAGCAGCCCCGACGATGGCAGTTTCTTCATTATCAACCGATAGCATCAAAGTGCCGCTGTCGACTACCGTCGACCCCAATGGAAACTCTGCCGGCATAGTTGGAGCTGCTGCTGGTGTAGATGTCGTCCCTCCGCCAAGCATCATCGACATGTTTAGATGGGTGGACATTGACAAGCTGTGGATCGGACAGTGGTAGGTGTGTGTTAAGTCATGAGAGTTTGAACGATTGCATTTTTTGGAAAAGACAGAGTAGGCGAAGTAGACGAAGATTAGGTGGTCCCAGAGAAGAGCAGTGATAGGTAAATGGGAAATTAATAAAAGCTAGGGCCATCTTTGCTAGAGTAACGAAGATACATTTGTAAATGGACGGAGTAGTCTCAAACAACGAAAATGATATAGTAGCTGTCAAATATATCAATTTATTTTGAAGGCCAGCTAAATTATGATTTGAATGTGTTCAGAGGCAGCAATTTTACCACCGAAATTTTGTTGTGTTTCGTAAAGTTTTAATGTTTGAACTCTAGCCATAAAACACCAATCAAGGAAGGAAGGAGTTTCCGCCGATACTACATAGATGGTAAGAGGAATAGAAAGAGAAATATGTAAGAAAAGTTTAGATTTTAGTACCCAGGCTCGCTGTGTCGTTTCAGCGGCGTGCTCGTAGCATATTCAGTCGCCGATTCGCCTGTGGTACCGCCAGCTTCTGACCAGGCCGCCTTCTCATCAAGTGCCGCATCGTATCGAATAAAATAAGTTCCATCCGGTGTTTCCTGGTTCTGCGAGCGGTGCTGCCTTACCAAATCGATTTGTCTGCTTGCCTGTATGCTGCTCGAGTTGTTCGGCGCCCTAATTGCCGTTGGGTCAATGGTCGGTTCAATATTGAGTTCACGTTCCCTGTGCACTTCGGGAAAATAACGGGTTATTGGGTGGGATGTCGGGCAACCTGACCAAGGTGTAGGTGGTGAAAGTGCCCAGGTCAGTCTGTTCAACAGCTCAGGAACGCTTCCAAACATTATTTTTCTCATTTTGTGCAAGTTCAGATAACTTGCGCTTAACTGTTGTCGAAATCTGAAAGAGCCATAGGTTGGCGGTGACTCTGGTACAGCCGCTCTTTCGTTGTCCTTCTCTGTTATACTTGCACCAACTCCATTGCGTTGCTCTATGTATAGTCGACGGTCATTTTTGTACATGTCTTTAGTCTGTTTTGTCTCTTTTTCTTCGTTCCATTCACTTTCTGCAGTACTTCTGGCTCTGCTTGTTCTACACGTCCTGGAAGTCTCGGACATTTTTTGCGGAACAACTATTTCCTGCGTGTCCAAATTCAGAGGATTTTGTTCCCAATCAATGCCCATTTGCTCCAACTGAGAAATTATATTGTCGTCCTGTGTTGAGCCCACTTCGGTCTCGCCCAGCAGTCTATTTACATCCATAATAAAACTATCCATCATGGCTGCCGCCTCGCGTATCAGTTGTGCTCTTCGAACACGTTCATCTCGCTCTAGACCTTCGATGCGCACCCATTGGGAGATCACCAAATCCCTGAAGGCTGTGAAGAAGTAGACTCGCAGCGCTCGCAAATCGGCCACAGTTACGCTCTGCTTGCCAAGATCTAGGTGATCAATTAAAGCGCAAACAACATCCTTATTACAGCTAGATGGGATTGGCGGTAGCTCCATAACTAAAATGTGGGCTGCGCGAAGAATAGCAAAATGGAAGAACACAGTGGGAAAACAAAAAACAAAATACTTAACAACACAAAACAAAGCAATAGTAACTCCATTAATAAATTAAACAAAAAAAAGTCTAAAATTATAATTTATTTGCGCATATGCTAATGTATTTAAGGAGGTCGTCAAATTTTGTAAATCTTTGGTCATTACCAAATAAAATTGGCATTTACTTATGGGGATAAAGCAACTAAATGACTTACCATTGTCATCATCACGACGTCCGCGGTATCCACCATTATTTTCACCTCCTCTGCGATAGCCGCCCTTATCACCGCCGCCGTTCTTGTTGTCATTACCCTCATCGTCGCTCCATCCGGAGACATCATTTGGACCCTTGGCAGCCGGCTTATCGCCAAATCCGCGACCCTTGGGAGGAGTAGGCTGCAAAGTGTTACTTTAGCTATGATTTATTTGTTTATATTAAAAGGGGCATACCTCATCTTCCCAGTCGGACATTTTCAGTTCTGGATTATTCTGTGAAGGAAAGAACACATTTTAATAACGCTTAAGCGGAAGTTACCAAATAATATTAAAAATTACATATTCTCACATAACCCCTTGGTCGATATGGGTAAAACAATAAGGAGTAAACCTGAAGTCATGCTACATTAAGTAGTCGTATGATCACTCGGCTTTGTCCCGGTACCCATCGTCATATGTATATTTGTCTACCCAAATATGTGGAAACATACAGTGGTGGCCCCGAATTTAGCACACCATGCCTTGCCCAACTTCATTCACATTTTTCTCCTCTCTCCGAAATATTAGGATACTCAGCCCTTTGGTGGATGTGATTAGTCGTTAAATTCGTCGTCCCAGCTTTACCCAATTTGGTTTTAGGACCCGTTGCATGGAAGCAAATCTCATTTTGGCTGGACACGAATTTAGCACACTTTAGCACACTGATAATTATTTTTTGTAATTTCTTAAAAGCTTTGAGTTTTTTGATGAGCAGCACTACATTTACCACTAATGGAAGCAAGAAATTGTGTTTACTGTAGCTAAGAGGTCCTGGTGCTCTGAAGGACGATATAAACACCGGATCATATTAATAGATACACATAGAAATTATTTCATACTGAAAGCGTAGACAGTTTTTTAATTTCTTTGGTGTTGTCAATGTCTGGCTACACTGTGACAAAGAGTTGACCATAATAATAGGTACAGTCTCCGTTTCTCATAAATAACAAGTTAATCATTTTTTAATTAATGATTTTTTGGCAACTAAAGGTAAATTTCGTATAGTTATAGCCTTTGCACACTACAGCGATTACAGAGGGAACGATGATAAGATGGTGACGGTAAATGGGGGATGGAGCCTAGTGTGAAATGACTATTACTGTCAATAAATTTAAAACACTTTATGTATATTGGATAAGTACACTGTGGGCTATAGCTCGATAAACTTGAAAAAGGTGGAAATTTCAATCTGTTAACTCAAATGTTAACGTTCTGCTACAATCCTAAAAACTCGAAAACTACCGTACTGACACCGTCTTAGTTGTCAAATTCCATAAATATTTTCTTTCCAAATTTTCTCAAAGTATTCCACCATCAATTTGTGATGTTCCAATCTCAGCTGTTTCACTTCGTCTGTAAACGATATTTTCGGTTCCCCCATAACATTGTCGTTTGATTTACATTGAAAGCTGACTATAGATGGTGGATGGTGTCATGTGAACAAAAATTTCCAAATTTCACAAAAAAAATCAATAATTAAAAAATTTTAACTTATTATTTATGAGAAACGGAGACTGTTCCTATTATTATGGTCAGGCGAAATGTGTGGTTGACTCACAATTTATAAAAAAGCTTCGATATACAGGGCATCGCCTCTTCCAACTCCCAACACCAAACAAATTTAAAAAGCTGTCAACGCTTTCAGTATGAAAAAAACCATATATTATTAAATAATTTCTATGTGTACCTATTAATATGATCCGGTGTGTATATCGTCCTTCAGAGCACCAGGACCTCTTAGCTACAGTAAACACAATTTCTTGCTTCCATTAGTGGTAAATGTAGTGCTGCTCATCAAAAAACTCAAAGCTTTTAAGAAATTACAAAAATAATTATCAATGTGCTAAAGTGTGCTAAATTCGTGTCTAGCCAAAATGAGAGTTGCTTCCATGCAACGGGTCCTCAAATGAAATTGGGTATCCTAATATTTCGGGGAGAGGAGATAAATGTAAATGAAGTAGGGGAAGGCATGGTGTGCTAAAACCGTGGCCCCCACTGTACACATAAGAATATGCGTTCAATCTGGCCATTTCAACAGTTTCCTGTTGCAAGAACTCCAAACGCATATTATCTAATATATTAACAAATATACTAGTTTTCAGTGATTTAAACGGTTTTTTTAACGTTTCCACTGCAATTTTTATACCCGGTAGGTACCCATAGGGTACAAGGGAAATCTCTGACCCTATAAAGTATATACACTACTGGCCAAAATAATAAGTACATAGGCATCGTGCCACTTTGATTGGTTATTGCTCGATTCTTTTTGAATGTATGCCTGCCAATTATTTACATATTGAAAAATTACAGTATGGCGAATCATTTAAGTAAAAAATTAGACGGGTTTACCGCATTCTTTTAAAGCTTTGAATAAATTTGTGTTGAATGGACGTTTTTGGCCTGGCCAAAATAATAAGTACACCGGTGTTATTTTACAATTTTGAAGTATTTTATCGACAATTAGGCTCAAAATATATTGTATTTTAATAACTTCTTACATATTTAACAATGGACAAGTGAAAAAAAAACACTTTAGATGGACCAAATCAAAATTGAAGTGTTGAATATGACCAATATGCTTTATATCTTCTTCTTCAAAGAAAAAGTCTTCGGCAAATTATGAAAACCCTCAAACGCTTGATGTATTTGTAATCAGAATACCTTACAATAAAAAGTGCTTACTGGAAAAACAAGATCCAAAGAAGATATTTTCAGAAACATCGAACAACTGCATCGTTAGTATATCAAAAATTAAACCTCCCATGTCTCTCAAGGCCCTTACCGCTCAAATTAGACATGTAGACTTATCAGTATATATACCCTAAACAGTCCGTTACTTCAAGAAAATCAAGTTTCAGATGGTGCAAAAAGTTGTGAAAAATATTTTGGGGTGCTCTAGACCAGATGGGACGAGAGAGTAAAATATTATTTTATAGAACTCCGAAATAAAAATAAACCTGTTTGATAATGACTCAAAACGACATGTACAAAGCCCAAAAGGCAAAAAATTTGACGTCCGCTACACATAGAAGTCCCTCGAGCACGTTGGCGGATGAGTAATATTTTGAGGCTATATTTCTCGTCATGCCTCGTCGCAGAACTGGGATTATGACCCGATTCGGTTATAAAAATAAGTTAACAGACATGCGAACCGTTTACTGCCAAAAAAATGTCCCTGAGATTCCTCTTTCAACAGGACAACGGCATAAAACCCACGTCAGGACTGATCAATGCCTGACTTACAGAAAGCAAGCTAAACGTTATAAGTTGTCGATGTCGGTCTGCGGACTTAAACCCAATTGTAAACTTATGAGGAGACTAGAAACTTTGTATTTGTGCCAAAATACGTTTCAAAACGCCCAAGTACTGTGGGAATTCTTGCAAAAAGCCCGGTATGAGATTCCAGAGGGGACTCGTCACAAACTTATTTTTAGTATGCCAAAAATAATCAACAAAGAATTTCAAAATAAGTGTTAATATACTTAATTAATACTATCATAAGATTACTACTATTAAGAAAACAGAGGGAAAATTTTAATACGATCGAATTGTAGGCTTTGTAGAATTGGTGTACTTATTATTTTGGCCAGGCCAAAAACGTCCATTCACCACAAATATAAGCACAGCGTAAACTCGGTAAAGGCGGTAAACTCCTCTAATTTTTTATTTAAATGATTCGCCATACTGTAACTTTTCAATATGTAAACAATTGGCAGGCATATATTCAAAAAGAATCGAGCAATAACCAAGCAAAGTGGCACGATGCCTATGTACTTATTATTTTGGCCAGTAGTGTATATTCTGGATCAGCGTCACCAGACAGACGGACATGGCTAGATCGACTCGGCTGGTGATGCTGATCAAGAATATATATTCATTATGGGGTCGTAGATGCATCCTTCACTGCGCTGCAAATATCATGGCAAAATTATAATACTCTCTGCAAGGGTATAAAAAGGTTCGTCCTACATCTTAAAATGTAGACTTACCAGAATATATACCCTAAAGAATCCGTAGAATATTATTTTTTTGAACGCCGAAATAAAAATAAATCTGTTTGATAATGACTCCAAACGACATGTATAAAGCCCAAAAGGCAAACAATTTGACGTCCGCTAGACATAGAAAGCTTTTGAGCACGGTGGCGGATGAGTAATATTTCGGGGCTGTATTTCTCGTCATGCCTTTGTCCGATACATGTCATAACTGGGATAATGACACAATTCGGTTATAAAAATAAGTTAACAGACATTATGCGAACCGTTTACTGCCAAAAAAATGTCCCTGAGATTTTTATTTCAACAGGACAACGACATAAATCCCACGCCAGGACTGATCAATGGCTGACTTCCAGAAACAAGGTAAACTTTATAAGTTGTCAGAATCGGTTTACAGACTTAAATCCACTTGTAAATTTATGGGAAGACTAGAAACTTTGTGCCCAAGTATTGTAGGAATTCTTGCAAAAAGCCAAAGTATGAGATTCCAGAGGTGACTCGTCACAAACTTATTTTTAGTATGCCAAAAATAATCAACAAATTATTTCGAAATAAGTGTTAATATACTTAATACTCCTACTATTAAGAAAACAGTAGGAAAATTGTAATTCTTTTCGAATTTTAGGTTTTATAGAATTAGTTTACATATTATTTTGGCCAGTCCAAAAACGACCGCTCAACACATATTATTGTATAGCATTAAAAAACGATGTAACGCTGTAAGCCATACAGTCAACAAGAATCAAGGAATAACTGCACAAAGTGGCACCATGCCTATGTACTTATTATTTTGGCCAGTAGTGTATATGCGTTAGACGTGCAATGTGTCGTGGGTTCAAACCGTAGTCGGGTTAGAAAATTTGTATTGTATACATTTACTTATTTAAAAGTTTAAATATATTCGAAATTTTTGAACGTAGATATGGACAAAATAGAGTTTTAGTTATTTACGTCTCATAAACTTTCAGATTTATACATAAATATCTGTGACTATCACAGTTTAGGTTCAAAACTAATTCCTAATCTTAACTTTTTATTCCCTCTCTTTCTCATAATGAATTCTATTATACATTTAAAAATTCCGGCGCGGCGCCAAATTCAAAATTACTCAAAGTGTGCAATAAACACAGCTCCCATATATGTATATACAGCGACTGATTTTTAATATACCTATGTATAGCATATATAAAGGGGTTCACAGCTTATTTCAACCAGACCCAACCTACAACTTTAAAAGCCTATAAAAGATGAACAACGAGAAAAAAAGCTAACTTCGGTAAACCGAAGTTGGTATACCCTTGCAGTCTGCAATTGGATCATTGAAAATCGAACCATTTTAGTAATGTTGAAAAAATATCGAATTTTGTAAATTTTGCATTTTACATGTAGAATTTTACATTTTCATATAAATCGACCGATCGCTTCTATGGCAGCTATATGATATAGTTGTCCGATCTTAAAAAAATGAAAACCGTAATTCTAAAACCATAAAAAACTGTGATATCTCAAAATTGATAGAAATACGTTTAAAAACAGAGAAGTTACAATTTTGCTCTCATCCATCAATATATCAAAGCGGCTTTCTTTTGCTTAAACCTATTTAGGCCGGACTGGGAACAATTAATATTTAGTGATGAAAGCAAATTTAATGTATTCGGATCTGATGGGGAAGGAATAGTATGGGAAAAACCCGGAAAAAACTTAAAAAGCCGCTATGATATATTGATGCATGAGAGCAAGGGTTTTTTTCTAGCCATCTCCCATGCAAATCATGGCTTTTAGGCACTCTTCGGACGGTTTTAGTGGATAAGTTTGTAGTTTTTGGAGCCGATAAGTGGGGGTTTCCCTGTTTTCTTTAAGGATTTTCCTCTGCTCTCTGCCAAGCAATGATTTCGGACGACCAGAACGGGGTCGATTTTCCAGGAAATTTCTGGATTTCAGTCGAGAAATTACACTCCTTATATTCGATGGACTTCTATCGAACATCTCACAAATATATTCAATCGATCGAACCATATTGTGCAAGTGTTAATTAATTTTCTTTTGCGAAACGTTTAAATTTTGACTCTTTGGCATTTTGTTAGGGATTTACACCAAGAATGACGCCAAAAGACTGTGTTTTTCCCCGAATTCAGTCTTTAAAATAGAAAAACAACCCAAATTGCAAAAAAAAAAAAAAATAGTGCCCAGCCCCAAAAAATACTACAAAATATAAAATTTGTATGTGCAACGAATACTTTTGTGAGCATACAAAACGGTTCAGTTTTATATTTTTGTCCGTAACTTTTCATGGAAAGCGATTTCTGTTTGGTTTTTTTCGCTATATACTTCACAAAATATGTATCTTTGGAAACCCAAACCATTTTTTAACATTTTAAAACGGTTACTTATTTAAAACTGACATTTTCTCTTAACCCTCTTTGCAACGAATACTTTTGTGACTAACTGTATGTATAATGAGAATTTTATCAATTACAGAAGATTTCGCCGATTCTCTTTAATTTTTTCTAGCTGAAATTTTTTTGACAGTAATAAAAGCGTTACCCCTCACACACAATTTGTGGTAGCTAAACACAGTCGCCCAATCACTCCATCTCGTTCTCACTGTCGCGTTACCAAACACTAATTTGCCGTTCGCAACGATCCGGCGATAAGGCAAAAACGTGAGTTTCTGTTTTTCTATGTATACCAAGAACACATGTGGGCCGCGCTGCTGGCTTCTCTACGTGTGTGAGTGAGTAACCCCATGTGCGTGTGGAATCGCGCGCGCCAGTATGCGTAGGTAATACTAGCAGCAAGTCAAAGAAGAATCGCTGAAAATTAAGGTTAGAGAGCAGCAGAGCCACCAACAACCAACATAAAAGTAAGAAAAATTCGCAAAAAAGATGCAGTTAAATTAAAAAAAAACTAGTAATTTAATCTGCACTTGCTTTAACCGCCCAGTGTACACAATTCCAACCAATTCAAACCACCTTTCCTGACAGAAAATTCGAAACCAAAGCGACGACTAACTGGGGGGCGACCGAAAAGTGAAAATCAATCAATTGAGATATTGTGTAAAATTCTCTTGCAGGAATAGCAATAGCAGCCGCAGCCGCAGCAAGCAAAGCACCACCTCACACCAACCAAATCATGGACAGCGCCGGGAAAAATCGTTATGAGCTCTTGTTCATGGACGACGATGTCAGCGATCCATTAGATAATCTTGTGGCGCCGACGACCGCTGCCTCCGCCGCCGCAACAGCAGCAGCTGGCAAGAAGAAGCAGCCGTCAGCTGCAGGTGGCGCTCCCGCGGCTAACAAAACGGCCGCCAAGGTGACAAAGGCGAATAACAACGCCGCCGGAGGACCCCCCATTGCTAAGAAACCGAACCAGGCCGAGAAGGAGAACAAGCCCAACAACGCTCTCAGCAAGACCGATGGCAAGAAGTTTACCGCGTCCGCGGACAAACAGTTTAACAGCAACAACAAACAAGGTGCTCCGCGGCCAGGAGGTGGCGCCAACCGTACACGTGAGTTTGGCAGCGGTCAAGGCCAAGGACAGGGACAAAGAGAGCAGCAGCGCAGTACCAACTTCCGTCAACAGAATGGCAACGGCAATGTGGAATCTCGGGAGCAGCGCAACAATCGCCGTAATGTCCGCGATAACGCCGGAGGAGCAGCCGATGGCCAGCAGTCGCGTCCTTACCGCGGACCTGGCGGAGGCGGCCAGGGAGGCGCAGGTGGTGCTGGCGGCGATCGGCCACAACGCCAAAATCGCAACAACGATGGCCAGAACAGGAAGCGCGAATTCGATCGCCAATCGGGATCAGACAGAACAGGTGAGTAGAATAAGGCTATATAAAGCTAAACCAGGATTAAGTTATTAATGGACATAATAAAAAAAGCTACAAATGATAACCCATAAGTAAAAGGAATGGGAGGAGAAAATTATTTGTAATATGTACTAAAATTACATTTATTGAATCCCTTCTTCTAAACTTGTACTTGTTTATGTTTTTATCACCTCGAAGATAATTACAATTTTCAACGATTAACTGCCACCACGAATTCTTGCTTTATGAAACCACAAAGTTCAGCTTAAAAGAGAATAGACTAGCACAAGCCAGACCAATCAGAACAAATTTAAATGTATTGTTTAACGCATTTAATCAAGAAAGTATATTTGTATTTACTTTAGATTAGATTAGATACAAACAAAACAAATCAATACTTAATAAAAGCCATTATTCAACCCAATGTAATTAGTCGAAAACCATGGTTAGCAAATATCAAAAGTACACTCATATTCATATACCCGTCTCTGCCTCCTGCTGCTTTCGTTATTGGAATTTCCAAAATTATCTAGCATAGCATAACATACAATAAGCTCACAGCAAAAGAGAAGAAATAGAAAGAATAGTTTAAAAATAGTTTTCGGCGCTCTTGACTTTATTTTCTTCCCGACTAACACGTAAATGTTTGTTGGAAGGCAATTTTTCAAGAAATCGGTGGCTAAATATGTTAGTGAAGAGTTTAGTTGATAAAGCTTATATCGGCAATCGATTTAACAATTATAACAGCAACAATTAAATTGATTTAAAATTATTTTAAACATTTGAATATGGATAAAATAAATAAAAATTAAAATATTGGGCAGTCATTATGTTTAAATTTATTGCTCTGCATACAATTTAGGAACAACAATAATTAATTATAGCAGCAACAATTTAATTGATTTAAAATGATTAAAAACCGTTATATTTCGATAGAACAAAAATTAATTTTTGGACAGGAATTAGGTTTAAACTTATTGCTGTGTATACAATTTACTCACCTAAAAGACTGCTGAGGTGTAAAAATGGACTGGTCACTTAACGCAAGTTTTTAGAAAGAAAAGCACGTCCTTCACAATATTTGAAACCTGTAATTAAATAAATGAATCCAATAAATTTATATTTTCCACCTACAGGTGTAAAGGCTATTGATAAGCGTGATGGAGCTGGTGCCCACAATTGGGGTTCGGTCAAAGAGGCCATTGACGATGTGAACAAGAACGAAACAGAGACCGCCGTGAACAATGTAGAGGGTGGTGCCGCCAAGGCCGACGAATCGGGCAATGAGCAACAAACCGAGCAGCAGACGGCTGCAGAGGAAGAGACCAAAGAGCTGACCTTGGACGAGTGGAAAGCACAACAAGGGCAGCGCATCAAGCCAACCTTCAACATACGCAAGGCCGGAGAAGGTGTGTGTTCATTTGTTCAGATCATCTAAGTCTAAGTATCAATAATATCGATACTGAGATATTCATAAAATTATTATTATTTGCACATAGGTGAAGACACGTCCCAATGGAAGAAAATGGTGGTCTTGACCAGCAACAAAAAGAAAGAGAACGAAAGCGAAGAGGAGCTCGAATATGATCCTGCCATGTATCCCCAGCGTGTGGGCCGCCAGCAACGCGTCCTTGATATTCAATTCAACTTCAACGACGGCCGCCGCGGCGGACCCGGTGGCTTTGGAGGACGCGGAGGTGGACGTGGAGGACCACGTCCCGGCGGCATTGGTGGCGGTGGGCCACGAACCGAGGGCGGCGGTAACCGCGGCGTTGACCGCCAGCGGGATGGCCCCTCTTTGGGCCATCAACAGCAGCAGCAACATAACAATAATGAGGGCGGCGGCTCCGGTGGTGCTCAGTCAGCTCCCAATAATCGGCCGCCCATCGAGCGTCGTGGACCAGGCAACAACAACAACCAGAACAACAGCGGACCAGGTCCTAATAAGCGGTTTGAACGGCAACAGAATACAGCACCCAAGGTGAACGACGAGCGTCAGTTTCCCACACTGGCCTAAAAGCTTTCCTTCCACTCACACTGATGGCGGGAAACCTGAAAGAAACTGATGTGGCATGGGAGCAGGTTACCAAAATAAAATCTTATAAATTACAAATATCACAGACAACAAGCCCCTTTAAGAAAAGTAAACATGAAACAAAACCCAGTGTAGCCGCCATATAAGCCAAAAGCAACAAAATTACCAGCAAAAACAAGCTAAGCAAAAATGAAAAATAAATTATCTATATATATATATATTTAAATATATGAAGAGAATATAAAAGCAATTTTATAGTTTATGTGTGGCCAACTACTAATCAGATTTTATCCTTGAAACCACGATCAAGCAGATGACCACCTCGAATAAACTATTCGGAGAGTCACTCAGGCAAGCAGACAAATTCACAATATATATACTTCCTTTCTAATTGTGAATTTTAATCACTGTTTGCAATGGAACCATATGCTTAAGATTTTCGCAAAAGTAAAACGAGGCAGACAGACACAGACTTTGTTTTATTACATCAAAGAAAAGTGTTGATGTAATGTAGTTGATTTTGTTCCCTCTTTTTTGTTGTTACCCATTATTGATCATCATACGCTACCCAGTGATTAAGGAAAATAATAATCCAAAAGCAAATAAATATTTGAATGAACATCGCAGCCCGACTGTTTCTTCAAGAAATAAGCAAACATACACTAAACACAGGATAGTTTTCATCACGAGAACAGTAAAAAGCATTTGCATACTCATCTTTTTTTTTTATTGTTCTGTTACAAATTGCATACATTTTTCTTGATAAATGTACGCTTTTATCATTTTAACTTTGTTAAAAATAACTTTCAAAATAAAGAATACAAAATGGACGACAATTATTTAAATCAGTAGTTGGGGAAAAAAAAAACCTGAAGAATAGTAAGTGTTAAATTGTAATTGTGTTTCTTGATGCAAATTCTATTAAAAAATTTATATTTAATAATTATAAAGCAAACTATGCATCAAATATACTACTTTATATTATAAAAAACATAACTGAACACACTGAAATACAAAAAAAAAATAATAACAATAAAAAAAATACTGTAAGCATTATTAAAGAAATAAAACAAAATATTGACTTACTATTGGATCAAATATATAAACCTTCAATAAGTAGAATTACAAGGCCTCCACATATTTAGGTGGAAGACTGCTTTCAAAAATTTCAAGTTGGAAGATAAACCCAAATCTAAATACGGTAACGAGATATCCCTGTAAAATTGGTTGCTTCTATAATTAGAAACTGTATAAATTATATATGAAATAAATATACATATATATATATATATATATTCGTACGTACATAAAATGAATGACTACCACACAGAAAGGGCAACCATTTTATGTCAAACAAAAAAAGCAAAAGATTAAGAAAAAAAATATAGGGAAACTCACTTAGATGAAAAAAATTAACGAAATTTTTGAAATATTGTATTTTGACCCAAAGAAACAAACCACTTAACTGCAACAAAATGTTGAGAAACTCGTTTAAAAATGAAACAAGAAAATTTATTTGATAACAATAAAGTAAAAAAAAATGATCCAAGTTGAGGACTTTACTTGAATGAGAGAGATGAATTTGAGAGAAGAGAGCAAAGCGTAATTCTACGACTCGTCTATTCACGCATGCGGACTCACACACGAACACCAACGAGGCGACGCAGACTCACTCACAAACACCAACGAGGCGAAGCAGCCGCCGAAAAAAAATTCACAAATGAACGCGAACAAGGAATATGGATAATGCAACCAAAAACCGAATAAATAATTTTCTCCACCTGGTGCAAGTTATAAAGGAATTTTGTAGGAATACATTAATTTAATCGTTTTCTCTACTTGGTAAAAGTTATAAGGAATTATGGAATTTTGTACGATACCGGCAATTTTCTATTCGAAATGAAAATTGCATTACATTATTTTTGCATTAGGATCTTTGATATTCCCCTAAATATATTCGCTTTTGTTACTCACTTGCTTTAATAGTTTCTGAGAACTTTTTCACACGCGGACCGATGCTCCCTTTCGAACGTCTCTACTTCTCGAAAACTCGACTGAAATGAACGGAACAAAAAAACGAAACGTAAGGTAAAAGTTATAAGGAATTATGGAATTTTGTACGATACCGGCAATTTTCTATTCGAAATGAAAATTGCATTACATTATGTTTTTGCATTAGGATCTTTTATATTCCCCTAAATATATTCGCTTTTGTTACTCACTTGCTTTAATAGTTTCTGAGAACTTTTTCACACGCGGACCGATGCTCCCTTTCGAACGTCTCTACTTCTCGAAAACTCGACTGAAATGAACGAAACAAAAAAACGAAAGTCAAGGAAAAAGAGACAAGCTCAAGTTACAAGGTTGCCAACAACTCTAAAAGACTGAGTCAAATAGGAAAAAAAATGTATGTTCGTATAAATTGGCCCTTCGACAACCCTAAAAAATAACGGTGCCTGCTAATGAAAAGACAAAATGGACGACTTGCGAATTTAATGCGAAGAGGAATCGGAAAAAAAGTCTACTTTTTGTACTCTTGGAACTTATATTCACACTTTAATAGGTTTTGTGTGAAAAATATGTTTTTTTTTATCACTTATAGTACAGGAAAGGATTTCGTCGCACCGTTATCCACTTTGCCTTAATTAGCAATAGCTCCCGCTGAATTTGCGAATAGAATGCGATAAGGAGCTTGCAAAACTATTTTTAATCTTACTTAAAAAATGAGCAAAACAGTTTTTAAAAATGTGGTTGTACTAGTTGTAAAATTGGGTTGCAACTTTTTCCCAGATCTTTGATTTCTCATTTTAAATGATCTGTAACGTAATAGTTCACAAAAACTTATATCTCTTAACAAGTTAACTCACCCGCTTTTCGAACAAATGATTGCTTTTTATTTAAAACTTAATAAAACTCGCACAAGAACTTCGAAGTGGTCGCGCAAACGCTAAGCACAAAAGCAGAAGCAGTGTTGCCAGATGAAAATTTTGCTTTCCCCCTAAAAAATATCAAATAGTCGATATTTCACCCTAAAAAATCCAAAACAAAAACGAAACGTTCTACAACGTAAGTGAACAAAAACGTGAAGATCTAGAGATGGACTATCACGAAAGAAACGTAGATGCCAGGGAATCATCGATTTCTCCACCTCTGTTGGTATCAATGGTTTCGATGAAACTCGTATTTAGTTTGATATTTTTGCCATTTTAGGTGATTTATAATAAAAAAAAAAGCAATTTTATAGAGATTTTCTTAAAAAAATTTAATCAATCGTTCCGAAAAAAACCCAAAACTTTCCCCCTAAAAATTCCCCCTAGGACATCAAAAAACCCCTAAATCTAGGGGGAAAACCCCTGATCTGGGAACACTAAGCAGAAGGAAGTAGAGCTGTCAAGCTATCGATGGCACTATCGATAGTATCGATTGCTCGGATTTGGCAGGCACAATCGATAGTTTGAAAAGAACATAATACATCCCACACAAGTCTTCTTTTTTTGAAAATTTTTCTATTATAGCTCCGTACTCAGACACGCGAAAAGTCAATACTCACCCTCTAGCTCTATAGTAGTGCTTAGAAACACTTTTCGTGTGTCTGAGTACGGAGCTTATGGCTTTATATTTTACATTAATTAACTATATATTTATATAAGCTATTTTTAAATTGAAATTATAAGAAAAGCTTGAAAATACAAAAACTGAAATATATATATATATATATTTCTTTATTTCCTAACATATTTTCAATTTATAAATAAAATAAAATTTTTTTGTTTAATCTCTATCAAATAGTTAAGCATAGTACGCAGACAGTAAAACAGTTCGCAACCCGAAAGAGATTTAATCTTTTTCCAGTGTGACCGCTTCTTAAAATGATCTTCGACATTTTTGGGAGGTAAATAATGCGGTCATACCAATCTTAAATCAGCTGTGTTGAAAAAATAATTTATTTGAAATATATTTCTATATATATATATATATTTAAGAATTATATATATATATTACTTGTTCAACATTCTTTCCTGGATCGACAACCAGGACCAAGGGCCGCTACACCGGCTGCTGCTGGTGATTCTGTCTTTTCCAAATGGAAATAACCACCATCTGGGTGGTGGCGGTGGATGCCGCACCTACTCCTGCTGCCACCAAATTGTTGGACTGGTTAAATGATTCGAAGTTACTGCGTTCTTGAGGGAGACTCTGATTGTACACCAGGGGTCCGCACCACTACAGTCAAACATTGCAACATTGCATTTGTATGAGTGAACATCGAACACTCTATGGCTAGATATGAGAAAAAAAACAGCTAAAATATATTGTTATAGCCTAGTACTCAGACACGCGAACAGCGTTTCTAAGCAGTGAGAGAGAGCGAGAGGTGAATAGTCGGGAAACGGTGTTCGGCAGCGCTGTTTTAAAGGCCGGTACGCAGACGAACGAACGAAATACCAGAAACATACCAGAAAAATACCAGGTGGCGCGAAGGGAGACTTTCGGTATTTCCAGAACGGGGGGAGGGGGAGAATAAAAAATTTAATAAAACGACCTGTTCTCAACTGTTGGCATCTCACTCTCTCTTACTGTTTCTTCACACAATTCAAAAATATAGATCCCGCCAAACACAATAATGTTTTCAAAAGCCCAGTCCAGGCGTTTAGAAGAGCAGATAAAGTTATAATAATTAAATTGGTAGAGG
>VNJZ01009931.1:0-16317 GCA_008042795.1 Drosophila asahinai | reverse complement strand
CGGGATTCTTGAAGGCTGTCGTAGCAAGCTTCGGAGCAATGTAAAAACTGCTTAAGATGTTTATGAGGCACACCTACTTGGAGTTCCAGTCGCTTTCCACGGGATTCTGTGACGTAAGTCTGCAGTTCGCATCGATGGAATCGAACTTTAAAAATCTAAGGATGCTGCCCGAATCTCCAAAAAGGATAAAGTGCCTTCCTATTGCTTCGATTCCCAACTTAACTGTGTCAGAGAGTGACCTATAGTCCCCGATGCTGATAAGTCCAGTGGTCGGATCCACTGCGTTTTTCGCTTACCATCCTACATCAGCTGATCCAACCACGGCGTCACCGGCTGCGAGAACTGCTGTAGCCTCAAATCCGGTGGCATCATCATCAACTGCGAATGTGAATACCTTTACCTACTCCTGGACCATCATTATTGTCAGTTCCACCGCCTAGGCCAAACAACTCCTATGGGTGTGGCTCCCACCATTCCTAGGGCGCTGATGCCTATAGCGCCAAAAAAATCCATATTAGTATCCAGGCTTATGCCTTTTGCAACAGTAATGGATATAAAGCTTCAAATCTCTTTAAATTTCCCCGAATCCAATCTGGATGAATCTGAAGTTGTCAAATTTTATTTTCAACATAAACGAAGCATTTCTTCCTTTAAAATCGTAGTGTCTGGCACACTCTTCCAGGGTCTTATGAATTCCGATATTTGGCCTAAGCATACGAAAGTCCACGAATATTCCAAGCGTACTAATGTAACCGTGGCTACTACCACCTCACGATCTCCGGCTTTAAGTCCGCCAAAAAACTTGATTTCAAAATTAATTAACAAAATGTTCGTGGCCTGCTCAGAAAGCTCACTAGACTGCACACTGGTAGTGCTGGCTTTGACTCCAGTGTTATAGTCTTTACTGAAATATCGCTTTATCATACGGTATCTGATAATGAAATACAGTGTACTAAATATTTCCTCGACGAGGCGGTGGTGTACTAACTAAAATATATTCTTATTCATTGGTGATGTGGACCACTAATTATTTTGGGTGATTTTAAGCTTCCGCTCCTATCCTGGACACCATGTGCAGAATCGTTCGCCCAAGCTCCTAGCGTTCAAAATGATTTTGTTGACGTTCTGCTTGATTTATCCCTCCTAGCATTCAGAATGATTTTGTTACCGTTCTGCTAAATGTATCCCCCAATCAGGTTAATTCCATATCCAACCAAAACGGGAGACTTTTGAATCTAATATTTCTTATATTTTTTCAGCCACCTCCTATTAATAGCGCCCCTTTGCCTAGACTTTGTTTATGTAAAGCAAACTATTATCCAATTCCTTATCAATAATTGATTGGTCAAGCCTTAACTACCTTGATGATGTACAGCATCATCCACATTTTATAATATCCTATATCCGCTGTTGAACAGATTGGTTCCTAAATAGCCCTCCATGGCATTCTCTTCACTTATCAGATTTTAAAAATATAAAGTTAAGGCTTTATAAGAGTTATGTAATAACAGGATTGCAAGTTGACCTTGTTACGTCGGTGGTGTCGTTGTGCCTCAGTCCATGGAGGACATAGGGCTGAGGAAGTGGCCGCCTGGATAGCAGACCCGATTTGTGCAGCTGAGCTCGCCGGATTTGGGGTGGGTTCTTTGGACGCCACTATTTTCTCCAAAAGTCTTCGTACCAATGCCCCCCTTTTTATGGGTTTTTACTAATGCATTTTTCTTGGTTCAAGTTCACATTACAAACTTATTAGAAAAGTTGGTCAAATGTGTATTGGAAATGGACATTAAAAGTGTGTCAAAAGGTGTTGCAATGGCTATTCTAAATTGATTTGAATTGTGTAAATAATATTTAGGTGTATTTAAGAATAAAGTTTATCTTTGGAAGCTAATATTTTTGTCATATGGTATGTAGTGTATATGGGGGCACGATTATATATAGATATAAATATGTCTGATAATATTGGGGAAAATGTCCTGTTGACTCACCCCCTGTTATTCCATCGTTGAGGGCTCTCGTTCTGGAGTTGAGGTTATATTTGTTGGAAATGTTAAGTAGAATTAAGCATAAATATATATAATATCGTGCTATGTTTTGGTGTTATAAATTCACTAAATGCACAACATTTTTCTTAACGATTAAAAAAAAAAAAACATTAAAAAAATATAAGAAGTGTATTGGTGTTGAGAAATGAGTTTATATGTTCAGGATATTGTTGTGGCGGCTTTGCTTTTATATGTTTGTTGTCGGATTGTTTATGTTATGTCGTTATTGAACCAGGGTCATCTTTGTTGGTGATCAGTCATGCTGGTCGATGCTCCTCAACTACTTCTGCGATCACTTTGCTATCAGAGACATCTTTTAGGTTTTGATGATGCTGTAGATTTGGGTTGTTGTTCAAGGGATTAGGATACGTCTAGTGATACGGGTAGTTGCCCAGTTTATTGCAAAATGTCCTTCAGGATTTACTCGTAGTATTGTAAAAATTGTTAAGTCAGGATTCACTCGACAGTCCTCAGGATATCTGCTTCATTTCAGGTTGCAGGTGATTGCATGGCTCAATTTGGCGAGTTTAGGCGGTGTCATCTGCCAGAGCCAAATTTTTGTGCAATCTTGCCCGTGTTGATTTTCTAGAGCAGTAGCGCATTGGCTTTTCTTGATTTTCTTCCGTGTTAACCAAATGACTCATGTCGGCCCTAACCGGCGTACATAACAACCTTTCAAAATAAAATAACCTTTAATCCTGTTGCCAGGTCAACATGCTACTGCTTAATCCTGATAAATGTATGTACATGACATTTTATCGATCCAGGCCTAATGTATACACATATTCTATTGCTGATATAGCACTTCAACGCATTGATTCGGTCCAAGATCTGGGAGTCTGCTCATCAAATCTCATAGTGACATCTGCACTATATCCAATAAACCTAAGAGCTTATTAGCTTTTATTAAAAGGTGGTCCAAAGAATTGGACGATTTTTTCACCACAAAGCTCATTACGTTTCCCTAGTGCGTCCCACACTGGAATACTCCTCCATTATCTGGTCCCAAATGCTGGGTCTCTCCAGGATAGAATCGAATCCGTCCAGAAACAGTTTCTCCTATTTGCCTTAAGAGGATTAGACTGGAAGGCGGAACGCTATAATTATACATATGTTTTATCTTATATTAATGAGCAGTTCATTGCTTTAACAAATAAAAACAAATATAAAATACAAATTCGAATATATTTGTTGGTGTCGCTGCGGCAGAGAAGCTACCGAGCAATTACTCGGTTCCCGCAGCAGCAGAGAAGCAAATCGTTCGGGTCTGTTAGTATCATTCGGGTCTGTTAGCCTCGCATACATACGCACTAAAAAAGTGTGTGTGTCTGGGTGCCGACAGCTCCCAGCCAACCATTTTCGGAGCGCTCCGAAGTAGGAGCGAAAAGGGGCTCGTAGGATGCGTTAAGGGATCATAATTTGGTATAGTATGTATTTAAGATTTCATCAGCCCTCTTTGATTTGCCTGCCTGGCGCAATGCTTAGTGTGCTCGACTTTGAATCTGAAGGTCGCGTGTTGCTTTATAAAATATTTATAATACTTACATCCATTTAACACTAACATATTATTTTACATAGCAGTGTCGATTGAAGTAAAATAACTTGTGTACATATATATACACTCAAGTTACGATTTAAAAATCGGATTTTTAAATTTTAAAAAATCCATAAGCTATTAGAGGAGTCCGCACGGAGTCCTTGCGGTTTATCTACAGGAGCATTTTGGGACTCCTAAAACACTCCTAAAGGAGCACTGATTTTATATAAATTGAAAAGGCTATTTTCTCCCGCAATCATGCTTCTTTGGGACACTTTTCGGAGCCTCCCTAGGAGGGTTTGAGCTCCGCACAGGGAGTCCTAAAGGAGCATCTTGCGGAATCCGCTGGTTGGCTGGGCTGGATTAAAGTCGATAGATTTCCAGCGTTGAACTGGTAGAAACATTTTGAGTAAGCTGAATGCATTGTTTACAGAGTTCGGCATATATTTATGACATAGAGAATATATGATTGTGACCGACAGAGGATTTAATAAGTACACCTGGGGACATCTAAGTAGCTTAAAGAAAAGAACCGGATTTTCAGAATTTTTTTGGCCCAAGTGGAAGAGCCAATCGAAAATATGTAAATTATGTATTATAAAGTAAGACATTTACTAGAAATTGTGTTTGTTTTTTTGTATCAAAAACAAAATGGCGGACGTCTAGCATTTCTCCGTAGGCCCGTTTTTTTCGTGGTCGGACACATAACTGGAACAAATCTAAATTCCAAATATCTATGGCTATTGATTCACGTAAAATTTTTCAATATTTTATTTTTTCGCAAAATAGGGCTTGATTAAAAAAAAAAACAATATATCAAAAAAGAATACTACATGAATTTATAGTCATACGTATTTCAACTGTCGAAATTTCAGATCTGTTCGAGTTATGGGCCTGGCCAGCTGAAAAAAGTGGTTTCGAGATACAAGCTCTTAAAGCTTTAAGGTACATTTAAGATACATGTACATGGTATACAAGGTACATTTAAACAAATACAACAACTTTGAAGGTTCCTTATCTAGAGGTTTATGGCAGGATGCGTGTTGGTCGCTTCGAGGCGGTCCATTATTGCGTCTGTATAAACGTTGTTGAATGCTCCGGAAATGGCGTCAAACACCCCGAGAGCATATTCCTTGTTAAGAAGGGCTCTCTCTCTTGTGGCTACTAACGAGGCTTTCAGCAAGCCTGTCGTCATGCTTGTTGATCGACAGTAGTACCTCTACATCATTTCTGATGTGTTGATCCAGCAGCTTTTCTAGTAGTTTAATACATATGATGTGAGACCTTTTTGTCTGTAGTCCTTGGGGCTCATGTGGCTGCACTTTCCTGCTTTCAATTCGCGACAATTTTACGCGCCCGACATGGTCCTCGACCCTTACCCTAAGGTTAAGAGTCTCATGCTCTACCTCTGAGGTGAGTAGAACGCCGTTACTACTGGTTAAGCGACATATCGGGTGAGTAATTCGGTGAATATATGTGATACGAATTGTTTTCCATTGTCTGAGTGTATGTATTTCAGTATTCCGAACTGATGTTTTTTCTCTACTTTTGGGTTCCAAGGGAATTTGCCAAAAAGTGTATTTTAAATCAATTGCCGAAATATTTGTATCTTGCAGTTCTTGTGTTACTTCGATGACATGTTCTAATGCTCGGTTGTCCCTAAGCCCATGTCTTTACAAGACGGAAATGTATTAATTGGTTTTTGTAATACTGCATTTTGCTCAGCGGTCAGTTCATGCTGAGTGTACGCTGTCTCTGTTCTTCGTCGAATATTGCCCCTTATTCCAGTTTTGCAGCGGGGTTTCTGTTGTGTCTACGTCATTGAATATTCGCTCACGTGCCGCCTCGTATTCTTGTTTTCGCTGGTGATACGATTTGTCTTGCAAAAATTGTGCAGGACGCATCGTAAAGTTTTATTGTGTTGGGGTAGGACTGGTTTGAGCAGGCTTTCACGACCCTGCTGTCAGAATCTGCTGTTAAAACGCTGACTGAGCGGAATGATCATTGTCGTTTTTGTCGCAGTAGTTGCAGACGGTCTCATGAAATCCCACTTGGCACCTGATTCCTTTCTGAACTCTCCTCGTTTCCGATAAAAGTCCGGCGGCTTGTTACAGGTGTAACAAAGATAAGTATGGAATGGAGATGTACATTCTTTCCCGGAATCTCGTTCCTTCCTACCCAAAGATGCGTTCCCACCTGGCTTTCTGTTAAAAGCGTTTCCTCGTGCAAACGATGCTTTTCCGTTGTTCTGGGGGGGACGGCTCCTTTGAAATGCCTTGCCCTGGTACTAATCGGTTTCTGTGGCAACCATGGGGTCTTTGGTGATCTCATGTACGAGTATATGCCTATGCAGGGCTCTTTTTTTCGGATCGATTTTTCCGACTCGTATTCCCTCATTCCCGCCGCCAACTCATTTATTGGTGAGATAAGTAGGAAAGCCCCCATTTTCGAGTTAATATGTTTTTGTATATTCCGACGAAGCTTTCGTCCGAAATTTTGTGTTTCAATTTTAATTGCTGGCTATGTATGGCTGCAATAAAATCATCAAAACTCTCATTGTACCCTTGACGCCGTTCCATAAGTTCTTTAATGGTCACGTAATCGTTTTCGGACGTTGAAAAATCTCCCCGGACATGCCCCTACTAGACCCATCAAACTTAGGGTAATGTAGGGTATAACATAAAATTATCTTCAATATTATTATCATTGGCTACATTTGGTGATATAGCAGAGTCTTCACGTTTTGAGAATTTAACAATAAATTTCTTAGGTATATTTTTAAACTTATGGATTAAATACATTGTTAAACCTAATACAGTTATTACAAATGTGGTTAAACATATGATTTGGAATGTACTATATTGTAGTACTTAACATGGGAATCTATGATTTCTTTAGATTGGATATAAGGCAAGGGTTTGATTGTGTTGATATTATTGTTAACATAAATGGATTGGTAATAGTCGGCTACATTGTTTGAAATTATAAATTCGTCTAGCTGAATAGTAAAATTCTTTATTTTGATAATATTATTGCCTGTAATCGAAACTTCCGTACTTAAGACTAATTTCTGTACCAAGATATTTGGTTCCATGTAGTTAATCTGAAATTTTGTATGAGTTTTTTTGTATCTGCAATTAGCTGGTTCTTGTTTAATTATTTCAATTATACATTTGCCAAATATAACTTGCTCTGTGTTTCTATTAAATACCTTGTCTTCATAAATGTATAATTCAGTTAATCTGAGTGTTCCCTATACGTCTAACTGACTAACTATCGAAAAAGGACTGAAGCTATCGCCGATATATTTAGACGTATAGTCGTGAATTATGGAACAATTTACCATTTTGCATTGGGTATGTCGATGGCAGCGAAATTCCGCTGGCGGAGAAGCCAACGGAAAACCCGGAAGCGTTCTACTCAGGGAAACAAAGATATTGCATTAAAATGCAAGCTTGCCACCATCGAAAACTGTTTCAACACTTGGTAGTTCGGTGGCCAGGTAGAGTTCACGACATCCGAATTTTTCAAAATTCTCCTCCAAATACCATGTCGTATCTTTCTTTTTTGCTGACCATCAATAGATCGCTGGAGACGGTGCATATAAGTTATCAGAGCAGGTTATAACACCGTTTCGAATCAACGCAACTGACCTAAATATATTTTCAGTCACCCCCGGGTTGCTAACTGACTGAATTTATCAAAAATTTCAATTTGATTGGGTCAGCTATCTTCGATTCGATTTTTTCATTCGATAAATTCAGTCAGTTAGTCAGTTAGACGTATAGGGAACACCCCAAATATATTATTGAATTTATCTGGATATGGAACCTTTCGTATATTGGAGTTTTAATTATTTCATTCGGAATGTGGGAAATTATCAGGATTTCATTTGTGTCTATTTTAAGCCAAGTAAATGTTTTAATCTTTAACAACTCTTCGGAATTGACCTAATTCAAATAATCATGTTTTAATAACTTCTCCTCTCTCGTTTTCGTCTAACGTACCGAACAAATATTTATATGCTGAAATGCTACTTTTGACTATTCTTAACCCATTAATTTCCCTCTTTAGTTTCTCAACTAAATATCGGACTTGGACTATGTTTTGGAAATCCTTTGCTTCGTCCAGTAGATGGTTGTCGAGTGTCAGTTCGGTCTTTGTTATATTTATACTTAAGTAGTGGTATTCGAAATTCGTTGGAATTTCCATGGATCGAGTTTTAAATATGAGATATCCATTCTTCGCGTTTATGGGATGGATCTCAATACTCTGTCCATTGATGGTATTTATGAGACATGTTATGATCATGAGTGATATGGGGACAATTCGGTTACGATTTGTCTTAGTCTTCTTCGGCTGGTCTGGAATTATCATATTTACTTTTATTAGTCATTTTCTGCTTCTTGAACTTAGACTTATAATAAGTAATCTTCCTGCCTCTGTTTGTTTCTTCGAAGTGTTTATCGTCAACCTGTCTGACTACTCCTGTTTTCTTGAAAGGATTGGTTATCTTAGCTTTCACAAGTGGAGCCTGCCTATATTTTGTGTCGACCTCATATTCATGTCTGTTCTCATTTAGTGTGGTTATTTTGTCCACCTTGTTCTGTTGTATATTAAAGTCTGGTGTGCCTGCATATAGAAAGATGTTCGCCGGAGTTCTATTAGTTGTGTTATGTTTGGTTTTGTGATTGTACACATATAGGATCGATTTAAATTCGATCTTCTATATTGTCCTCATTACTAATAATCCTCAATTTTTCGTTTACCGTCTTATGGAACCGTTATATATCAGATATACCATTTTTGCTTGTGGTTATTATTATGTCTACACCTTCGGATTTTTAACCAATTCTGCAAGGTTATGCAAAGAAAAGCTGAGTCTTTATCCGCTTTGATTTCTTGCTGTTTTCCCATGTCGTTAAATACCTTAATTATGGCTCTTTTAGCTTCTAGCCAATTTCTAATTTTTACTTCAATTAATGTCAAAAATTTCGAATAGATATCAATACATGGTAGGAATTGTTGGTTTCCTTTACCCTTTGAAATGTTAGGAAATCCTCATAATTGTGCAAATAGATTGCGCTCTTTTTGGTACATAAATATTCCTTAATGATGTCCTTAGCAAAAGCTTTTGTCATTTCTTTGTATGTTATTATGATTTTCAATTTGTGAAAATAATGTTTTACCTCAGTGTTATCAATGTCGCCCTTCTTCAACTATATTTGTCTAAAGAAATAGTTGAAGTCTCTCTCTGTGATGGGTATATAGTTTAAGTTATCTTCAGAAGTGCCATGTATTGTCGCATCTACGCTGTTAGCTACTTCACCAAGCATTAGTTGTTCGGGTACGGGAAAGGGCGTCAGCTACGTCATTTTCCTTTCCCGGAAGATATTTGATTTTATAATCAAATTCGTTTAACTTAATTTTCCATCTTTGTAGTTTCATGTTTGGTTCCTTGATATTGTTGAGCCAAATAAGAGGCTTGTGATCATATAATATTTCAAAAGATCTTCCAAACAGGTATGATCTGAAATATTTCGTAGCCCAGACTATTGCTAAAAGTTATTTCTCTATAGTAGCATAGTTTATCTCATTTTCGTTCATCGTTCTGCTTGCTTAACAAACCGGCTTTTGGTTTTGGGACAACACTGCTCCGATGGTAATATTACTGGCATCAGTAGTCAAAGAAAAGGGTTTATTAAAATGAGGATATATCAAGATCGGATCTGATGTAATAAGCACCTTTAACTTTTCAAATGCTTCCACATAGTATTTGTTTTTTATATCAATAGTTGCTCCTTGCTTCAATTTAAGGGTAATTGGTTTAACTATATTCGCAAAGGTGTGAATGAACTTGCGATAGAACCCTCATAAGCCCAAAAATGATTTTATCTGCTTTGGAGTCTTTGGTAATGTGAAATTCGTAATAGCATTCGTCTTGTTCGGATTGGGTCAAATGCCGTCAGTATTAACAACGGCCCCAAGGAATTTAGTTTCCTTTTTCATGAACTCGCATTTATCTAATTGTAGCTTCAGGTTTGCATCCATTAGTTTTCCGAAGACTTTCTTTAGAGATAAGATGTGTTCTTCCAAGGAAGTGGAACAAATTATTATATCATCTAAATACACTAAACAATTCTTATAAACTAAATTTTCTAATAGATTGTTCATCCATCTCTGGAAAATTGCTGGAGCATTCTTTAGCCCAAATGGCATTCGAGTGTACTCGTAATGACCATGTTTAGTGGAAAACGCTGTTTTGCTATCGAATTTTAGTCCATTTGGATTTGATGAAATCCTTTAGCTAAGTCAATGGTAGTGAAATATTGACATTTTCCAAATTTGTCAAGGACCTCGTCCATTCTAGGAATCGGAAATTTATCATTGACAGTGATTTCATTTTAATTCCTAGAATCCACAACCAATCTGAACTTTGGTTTACCAGAGGCGTCAGCTTCCTTTGGAATTTCCCAAATAGGTGAGCAGTAAGGAGATATCGATTTTCGAATTATTCCCTGCTCAATAATTTCTTTGATTTGCCTATTTACTTCCTCATTTGTATGGCTTACGAGTTTTCATGTTGAGTTTGGATAATGTGTTTAATTGTACTTTTTTTTTTTTTTTTACTTTGCTGTTATTTATTGAGTCTTTTCCATTTAAAGACTAATCTTATATTAATAACCTACCTAACAGTCATTTGACTGGCACAGAGATGTATGGCCCTCACACTTATTGCTGGGTTGGAAGGTCGTTTCGTTGTAGGCGGGTTCTGCTGGAAACCCGAGTCAAGCCTCTTGCCAGATGATTAGGGTGCACAGTAAGTTTTTTATTACAGGTCGTCTTTTGCTTGTCTATTTCATCTTTTACTGCAAGAATGCCGAGATCCCTATGGATGTTTTGGTTGCGAATATACCATGGTGCCCCAGTGATAGTTCTCAGGATTTTTGATTGCGCGCCCTGTATGATGTCTATATTGCTACTGCTCGCGTTTCCCCACAGCTGGGAGCCATATGTCCAGATAGGCCTTAGCGTGGAGTTGTAGAGCAGGACCTTGTAGTCCAGACGCAGTGGCGATCGGGCGTTTAAAATCCAGTGAAGGCTGCTAGCTTTTAGCAAATGTTTCTATCTACCAAGCAACCTGTAGAGTTCCTTATCGGGGTGATAGTTTCGATTGGAGAGCTTAGATTTGGGTGAGCCCTCCACAAAGGATGCTTTGTACTGGTTGGCGTAAGTTTTTCGATGTACCGTAGTTGTGCCTTTTCAACGTCTTGTTTCAGAGCTCGGGTTAGTAAGCGAGTGACTTGCTTAATGGCGCTTGATGGCGATCTGTTGGGTTGCCAAGCACGTCGCAGACGCCTCTTTTCCAGGACAAGCTGTTCAATTTGTTGATTAGTTTTGAATTTGTTGGGTTGTACGTCCTTCCCTTGTGGTGTTGAAATAGTGGCTGCTGCAGTGAGTACGTCCTCAAGAGCATCAGTAAAGCAGCCGATCTTCGCTTCGATGTTGAGTTGCGGGGTTAGTTCAATGTGGGGTCTGCTGGCCAATATGTGGGGCTACCAGGGGAAATATAGTACAATTTGTTGCTCAAGTTTATGATTGCATTATATAATTGCCTTCCTTTGGAAGTCACGAGACGCGATCGTCGAGTGCGTATGCTTGGCATTATAGTCTCCTGCAGCTATGAAGCGATCTCCAAGTGAGTTGTAAAAATCCATGAATTGTCCTTCCGAGATTGTAAAGCGAGGCGAGCAGTAGACAGCGGCTATTGAAAGGTTGCCGTTACCTGACTGCACTTTAATAGACGTAGCCTGCAAGTAATTAGTTGAATACCTTTGGTGAAAGTGGTTTTCATTCAGGAACTGTGTTAGTTTAAGTTTATGCCGTGAAACGCCATTGGTGTTCCACACGATTATTCGTAGACTAGACATCAGTTATTTGAACTGCTGAGCTACAAGCAGCTGTATTACCATGTTCTGGTTTTGAACAAGTGTTTGCTTGGTCGTTTTCATGAAGGACATTAATTCTGTCAGACTTTGTTGCATGGTAAACACCATAATGCCATAGGCTTTTCCATACCTGTTGGGAGGGCATCGGCGTAGGAGAAGCCCTTCTGGATATTTAGCGGACCAAATGAGGATCTTGCCGCCTTGGCAAAAAATACTTCCGGCGTCGTTTGTGAGCTAGTGTTCACTTTTCGTGTATTCTGATGGCGCGTTGCTGTCACTCTTCTCATGCGACTCTTCAACTCCTTGTAGACCACACAGCACCTGTAGTTTGCAGTATGGTTTCCTCAGTTCCCACATTTCTTCTTGTGAAGGTCTTCCTTGTTAGCAGGGCAGTTAGCGGAATTGTGGAAGTCTCCGCAAACTAAACAGACTAATCGAAGTGTACAGTATGTCCTGGTGTGTCCATACTCCTGGCCGTTTGTGCATTGCACTGGGCCGTTTCTTTTATGCGGCTCTTCCACCGTAATTCTTCGGTGCAAGAGAATTTGCAGGTTGTAAATGGGGTGCACTTCGTTTTTCTTCAAGGCTCTGCTGTCTGGCTCTAGCTCGACCTTAAAGAGTGGTTGCGGTTGTCTGGTTTTGTTTATGATGTTGCTGACGTTCTTTGCAGAAAAACCCTTTTCTTTAAGGGCATCTATAATTTCGTTTTGAGTGACTTCGGGCTCGATTCCTTTTAGTACCACTTGCAGGCCCTTGCTGCTTTTTAATTGGTACGTGTAATAATTATACCCTTGCAGAGGGTATTATAATTTTGACCAGATGTTTGCAACGCAGTGAAGGAGGCATCTCCGACCCCATAAAATATATATATTCTTGATCAGCATCACCAGCCGAGTCGATCTAGCCATGTTCGTCTGTCTGTCTGTCCGTCTGTCTCTCTGTCCGTCTGTCGGTTTCTACGCGAACTAGTCTCTCAGTTTTTGAGCTATCGAGCTGAAATTTTCAGCATAGGCTTATTTCTTTAGCACGCAGTATATATGTCGGAACGGCCGAAATCGGACTACTATATCCTATAGCTGCCATAGGAATGATGGCGAAATTAATGTAAACAAAATTTTAACTTCTCTGTTTTTAAACTTATTTCTATAAATTTGAGATACAGCAGTTTTTTATGGTTCTAGAATTACGGTTTTCATTTTTTTTAAGATCGGACAACTATATCATATAGCTGCCATAGAAGCGATCGGTCGATTTATATGAAAATGTAAAATTGTACATGTAAAATCTAAAATTTACAAAATTCCAAATTTTTTCAACATTACTAAAATGGTTCGATTTTCAATGATCCAATTGCAGACTACAAATGTATACCAACTTCGGTTTACCGAAGTTAGCTTTCTTCCTCGTTTTTTTTTGATTCGTCCAGGTATTTTGACACAGCTCGGAAGTGTTCTTCAGATTTCGTTTGAACTTTGGATTCGTGAATATTCCCTTCAGTAAGCGCAACTACATGAAAATTTCCGTCCCCGACCAGCGCAACAATTTTGTTGACCAGGGCGTTCAAGCTTTTCTCCCTTATGTAGATTGGTGCGGGCTTTGATTTCTTTTGGGTCTCTTGACGCATTTGGCTTGTTACCGATCGGGCTGTTCTGCGGGCTAAGCTTACGCTTGATTTCAATGTAGCGACCCATGCCGGTCTGTATGGCTGGGTCCGCCTTTTGAATATTGCCGATTTTGGCTTTGGAGCTTGCAGTTCTTGTTGTTATTGTATTTGGCGCTGCAGTCGATGCAATCGCAGTCGTTTCCACGTTATTGGTCGTTGCTGTACTTGTTGCTGTTGCTTTTCCCGCCGTTACTGTAGTTGTTGCTATTGCTTTTGCTGCAGTTGCAGAAATTTTGTCACAGCTTGTTGTTGGGGTTTTACACTGTGAACTCCATGATGTAGGTGTAGGAGTGAGTAGAGCGGGTGAGCAAGACCGTGCTCTTTGGCTATCGACCGCCAGACGGTTGCTCTTTGTCGCCGTATCGCTGCTGTCGCGCGTTGAGGACTACGAGAAATAACCGTTAATTGGGCTTACGGAGCTTCTACGCTCTTTCTTTTGTTCGTCGCTCATTGAGCTATTTCGCGTGGCACTTATTTTTTATAAAATAATGATGCACTTGTTTTAGTCATATCACTAGTTTTGTGAATCGAAAACTATATATTTTTCTGATTTAGCGTCTTTTCGCTTATCTTGGAATACTCCAGTATTATATACTTTATTTTTGTCTTAAAATATTCTTGTGAAAGTCAAATTCTCACCTTCCCTTAAACTTTCTGTCTCCTCTCCATTCAGATGTTCGAGCCAGAATTCGTTGCGTGCGCACAATTCGTTGTTAATCGCGAAGCTTACTGATTTGTTATCCGTGCGATGTGGATTAAGGCACTCTTGTGCGGTCTTATCCTCCTCTTTTATCTCCTCGTCATTGTAACGGAATTTGTAGGTTTTAAGACCTAATTTGCTTGTACCATTTTCATAGTCAATCTTTGCCTTGGTAGGTTCCAAGTAACTTCGACCTAACAGGATATCATAATTTTCTGAGAACTTATGCAGGTACAATTTTTGTTCGGACGGACATATTATACGGGGCTTCACTGTAATACTTTTACGTATTTCAACCGGACCTTTGATTGTGTAAACTTTAAGGTTTTATTTTACCTCATCTAATTTGCAATTATTATTTTTATTTATTCATTATATTAATTAATGATCCTGTATCTACAATGATCCTGATTTTTTTATAAAATTTGTAATGAAAAACTAATTTTATTTAGGGGTTATTTATTCTGCCTCCGAGGCCAATTTTCAGCCTTGGAGACAGAATAAATAACCATTCTACTCTGGCCGCCCTGACTTAGTATTGATATCCTTGTGTAAGGATATCCTTGAAAGCTAAATAATTTTATCGTATGGTATAGTGTGTATAATTTATATGGCGCACGAATATATATATNATATATATATATATATATATATATATATATATATTATATATATATTATACACACTATACCATACGATAAAATTAGAATATATGTGTATATGTGTATATATACCAAACAATGTTGGGCAAAATGTCCCGTTGAGTCACCCTCTGTTATTCCATCGTTGAAAGCTTAGCTTTTATATTTTGATTCCCAGATTCCTGCGGCTTTGATGGCATTGGTTCTGCTTTCCATTATTAATGTAGTCATCTTTGTTGGTGTCCAGAATCCATGAAGCCCTTGGAGCCTGATATGTGCCACGGGGTTTTAGGTGCAGGATTTAGGCTACGCCTAGTAATAGGGGAACTTGTCCTTTTTTGTAGTTGGTTGCAAGGTTCATTTTATAGGGGAGAAGTCCCGGTTGTGGACAGTGCCCGGATTTGGACACCCCCCAAAAACTTGGACAGCATGCAGATGCTACTTATCTGAGTATTGGGAGTTATACTATATACCCAAAAAAATAGCTACTTTGGTATAGGTGCTGTGGGCATGATAAACCAAAATTTAAAAAAAACCTAAAAGTAAATTTTAATATTTTTTCAAGTTCGAAAAAAATATGTTTTCAAAAATGTTGGTGTTTTGTTTTTCTCATTTGTGAATTGCTTTTCTTTTTTTCCAAAATATTTCGTATTTTTGAAAAATTGTTTGTTAGGCACGGTTGTGGGCACACATTTTTTTTTACTTATAAACTGCATTATATTGTTGTTTATGGTAATTTAGTACAAAATAATAACTAGACGATTAAGAGGTGATTACATTGATGCAATCATAAATGCACATGCTGCACAGAAAATATATCTGATATAAATATTTGCGATGGATCATCAGCATTTAGCTATTTCTAGCTGTTTTAAGTTGTTTGTAGGGCGGGTGGCTTGAATTGTCCCAGTATAAGTCCCGCGTAGAAAATAGGTTCACAGAAGTTTGAGTTGTAGGGGCACTGGGCATGATTGTGGGTTTTTTCGGTGGTATAAATGAAACGCTTAAGCTAGAGGAAGAATGAGCCATTAACAGAGGTGTTAACAGATGAGGAAGATAGTGAGGAGAGGCTGAAAACCCTGAGAGGGAGAGAGGTCAGCAAAAATCGTATGAAGACCGGATAGAGCGGGAGAGCAAAAGATAATGGGTGCTGCCTTACCTGAACACAAGTTATTTGTTGTGAATTTCTTTCATATTTTTTAATTTTAAACGGATTTCCCAGAGATGTCCACATCTAGGCCTACATTTTATTTTCTCGAAAACAAAATACTTCACTAAATTGTTGATAAAATTTTTTTTAATGAAGGAATTAATTTAGTTCTTTGCTGATAGATAGCTAATACCTATAGCCTTAAATTTTTACATATACATATGTATGTTTGTGTAATATGCAATTGGTCAAAAGTTATGGGGCAAAAACGAAACTGCGTCCACAACCGGGACCCTTCCCCTATGTAGTAGAAGTGCAAATTACTCTTTACGATTCACTTTTGACACGGCAGGATTGTTTTACGCGTGGAGTTATTGACACATGTCCTTTAGGGATGTTGGGATGTTGTAAACCGGTCGACAGTCCTAAGGATATTTGTTTTCTTAAAAGGAATACATCGGCACCGGTCAAGATCGCGGTAGGCAATCTGACTTTTATACTTATGCGGCCTGCACGCATTCAATTTGGTATTAATGAATTCTCACTCCCTAAATAAACTTCCAGTTCTTAACTCTCACGCTGAGTATCCTCTGGTACTGCTAAATTGCGGTCTTTTATACTGTTCAGTCATT
>VNJZ01009914.1:0-18125 GCA_008042795.1 Drosophila asahinai | reverse complement strand
TCGACCCATTTAAGTAATGTTGAAAAAACATCGTATTTTGTACATTTTACATTTTACATGTAGAATTTTACATTTTCATATAAATCGACCGATCGCTTCTATGGCAGCTATATGATATAGTGGTCCGATTTTAATGAAATGAAAACCGTAATTCTAGAACCATAAAAAACTGCTATATCTCAAAATTCATAGAAATACGTTGAAAAACAGAGAAGTTAAAATTTTTTTTACATTAATTTCACCATCATTCCTATGGCAGCTATAGGATATAGTAGTCCGATTTCGATCGTTCCGACATATATACTGCGTGCTAAAGAAATAAGACTATGCTGAAAATTTCAGCTCGATAGCTCAAAAACTGAGAGACTAGTTCGCGTAGAAACCGACAGACGGACAGACGGACAGACAGACGGACATGGCTAGATCGACTCGGCTGGTGATGCTGATCAAGAATATATATACTTTATGGGGTCGGATGTGCCTCCTTCACTGCGTTGCAAACATCTGGTCAAAATTATAATACCCTCTGCAAGGGTATAATGAAAAGATTATTATACAATTTACGACTTAAGTTTTTTCTTGATGAGTGGTAGTATTTTATATCATTTAATAGAGCCATCAATAATATTCTATTTAAAAAGAGACAGTATTTGATTTAAGAACCAAATTAAAAACATTTTTATACTTTTTTATTTATTTTTCTTTTGGTATTTTTAGATTTTTTGGGAGCTACACCTTTGTCTAAGAAATAATTAATTTTTTGTGGTAAATAGTATAGCAATTTTATTTTTTTATATAAAGAGAATAATTTAATTTCTTTACTAAAGAAATAGCATAGAAAATTCAAACATTTAAACATAATAACTAAACAAAATATATTCTTAAAAAGTCCCTCGTCCAAACATTTTGAAAATGTTTTTCTTTCTACATCTTGATCACCTTAAGGCGGTCTCATTTTCCATATTTTGATTTATTTATTATTAAATAAGCAGTAGATAAAAAATTATGAAAAATATATTTTATATATTTACTGAACGCTTAACTTCCACTTCTATTAAAAAATCAATTAAGGAGTGCTTATTTGAAACACTTCATTTCACTTTATGGCACAGTGTGTAAGCTTTAAAATTGTATATACAAATATAATTTAAATTTCGTTAGTTAATCCTAATAGCTAAACTAAATTTATTCCTCAACCGTCCCTCGTTTTAAACACTTTGCAAATGTTGCTCTTTCTGCATCGTGATCACCTGAAAAGGGTCTCATTTTCCATGGGGTTGACCGCCATCCGTCAAAGTTTTCTCGTTCGTACGGGTATTTGTGGTGCTAATGTGTCGAGCCAAAGTGCCAACAGTCATAACTCATTTGGCTTTAAACGGCTGCCTAAAAAGGCATTTATTGTTGGCTGCCCTGAACGTGCGAACTGAACCACAAAACTGCTGCAAATTTTCAGCAACATAACATGTATGTAGTTTTCATATATAGTACGTACATATATTTTTTCCCGCCGCCAAAACCAAAACCCAAACCAAAACCGAAACCAAGTCACGCGTTGCAACGTTGAATGCAACAGGAAACGGAGTATCAACCTATGACGGGTTGCCCGCAGCGTCTCCACGAGTTGGTTACAATGGAGATGGCAGTGGAAATGGAAATGGACCCATGCGGATTGCAGGCGAAAGTTTTTTTCGTTACATATTGCTGGAGCAGGGCAAAAAAAAAAACACAAAACGTTGGCTCAGAGGACCCTCTCATTGAAGGCAGCGACATTGACAAATGCATGCGGCAAACGCAATGTGGCAGCTCTGCAGACGTGCCAACGCATGGACCAATCCACCAAACGAATTTATTTGCCAATTTATATATTAAGGTTTTGGTTCTAGTAAATTTTTGCTATAGACTATACAGTTTGAATCATGTTTTATGGAAATTTTAACTAAAAAACCTGGGCTCTATTAAATAATATTAGAAACTGTTTCGTTCTTTAATTATAAGTAAGTATTACCTTCAAAAGCCTTCAAAGGCCTTCCCATTTGCTTAAAAAAAATGCAAGAATATCCAGTATTCTTATCATATTAATTATATTCCCCTCAAAGTTATAACAACCATTATATTTTATTTAACATGTACGCCTTTACTCACTTTATTGTAATTAAACATTCTAGACTTAAATGTCCAAATCCAAAGCTTATGCAAACAAATAATTCTCACGGCTTGATAGAATTCCTGAATTTTCACAATTACTAACATTTATTGGGTTGATACACAGACTCGAATACAATTATTCAATCTGACAGATGGGATGCCAGATCTGTAAAAGTAGTATATTCAGTATATTACTGTTTAATAAACAGATACAAATATTAATTTTACAGGTCTGGCATCTCATCTGTCAATATGAATACATGTATTCGAGTCTGTGTATAAACCCAGTATAAGTTTAATTTTAAAATTCGGAATTAAAGATAGAACATTCTAAATATTCGATAGTAAATTATAATATTAATAAACATAACAAAGGGTTGAGTTATCCATGGGAGAAAAAAGCTCTGATATAGAAGAAAAGATTTAAATACATTCCTCAAAGGTTTTGTAACGGGATAATCTATTTTGCCAGACTTAAAATAAACTCAATTGTGAGTTTACCTGTATTTTCCTTTTTTGCATAAAGTATTCAAGTATTAATATTAATTACAATTTCATTTTTCTATCAAAATTAAAGTAATTAATTGCAACCCATTCCAAGAGCAATTGAGCACATTAAATGAACTTTAGGAACTGGAACACCTAGACCATTCGCTTTGGAAGTGAACTGCGCTCTCGGCGATCTTCATCGTGCCTCCTCGATACGGCTAACTTGGCTATGAAATTATGGCACCGTGCCGCCATATTCGGTTGTCGGTGTTTCGTTATTATTGAGTGGCGACATAAATTAAGGCATGATTTATTGCCGAGTAGGTGGAATGGACCATAAACTCCTTGACAAGTCAACAGTAGGCAGCACAGTAGCCACTCGCAAAGGTTTCTCAACCGAGTTAAAAAAAACTAACCAAATGTAAACGAAGCGGATAAATGACTGCAACATTAATTGAAAGTTCAGTTGAAAAAAAAAAAGCTGGCAAAAAGAGAGGAATGATGCATTTCAAGCCAAGAGGGAGACGGAGCTCTAATCCCGCCGTGAATAATCCCATGGCGAGAGCTCAGCTGCCACGCTGTGGGCAATAATAAATTTCACCTTGTAAGTGTAACAATTTGTATGTTAAACGCGCCCAGCAAGGAGCAAAAAAGAAAATATAACAAAAATAAAGCAAAGCAAAGCCCCAGGAGTGGACGAGGATCGGATGGGGTCCCACAAGGCTGCAGGAGAGCAGATCTCAGCCGGAGACTCCTCGACTGCCCCCAGGGGAGTAGTCGTCGTCGAAGTCGCAGTCGTGTGATGTCCCAGCCTGGCTGCTACCAGGCGGCAGTTGCATTTGAAAAAGAATAGACAATTGTTTGGGCCGCATAACAAGTTGAAGGCGAAGGCGAACAGCCAGAAGATCTGGGCAACAGGAGATGCTCTCGCACGCTGGCCAGGCAGCCAACTTGCGCCGGGATGGGGACACCAGAGAACAGTGGTCCTCGAGTTGGAAAACTATCAAGAAAATGTTCTGTAAATTTAGGGAATTTCAATTAACAGATGCTATCATTAAACAAATTTAGTTAACCTCCCTAAAGTGTTATATATATTTATTTAATAATAATTTTTTTTTTAAATATAAAAAAAAATATTAAAATATTGTACATATATTAAAAATAATTTGTAATATCATAAAAAAGATAAGTCAGAAGTTCAACTGTATCCATTAAAAAATGGTGCGTTTTACAGTAGCTTTAAAAATTGTCAAATTAAATGTTACGACGTTTTAATGAAGCATCATAAAGTTTGTTAAATCACCAAGAGTATATTGATATACCGAAAAAAATTCCAGTGTCTCTTTAAACATATAAAAATTAAAATAAAATGTATATTTAAGTAAAAAGAAGTTACAAACAATTATTACAACAAATTCAATTATAAAGTGTAATTTATGGTTTTCCTTTATTGCTTTTCATTAATTTAAAACACTATTTGGTTGCTAAATAGGGAGGAGGTTTCCTTTAAATAGACAAAACCACCAATTTAACCCTACATAAAATTTAAATTAGTTTTTTAACTATGAGATACAATGTGAAAAAAGTAGTTACAGGCTTGGTTCATTAATGGCCTTAGTCATAAAAAATCAGTATATGCTACTAATATAATAAAAACCAATCAAGGCACACGTAGTGTTTTCCGAATTAAGAATTATGTAAGAACTTGCTAGTTTTGTCATTTAATTGCCATTAAAAAAACATTGTTCGAACATTATTTAATTTTGCATCATCAATCCTGAATAACTCCAACTTTGTGCCAGTCGTGGGACCACTGTTCCGGGGCAAACAATATAATAATGCCGACCGAAACCGAACAGGGACGGGGAACGAAAATAGATTTGTATCGAGTGGCGGCTCCTCTGAAGCGCGCCTTGCGATTTGCAAATATTTTGTCATTGTGTGGCGAGATTTATGGAGTGGAGTGGAGTCGGAGGCAGCGTCAGTTGGAGTAGCAGCCGAGTGGCGGCGGCGGCGGTCTGAGGAAAATGCCTTTGCCAGCCGATTGTTTCCTGGAAAAACTTTTGGCACAGGCAAATATACCGCTACTCCGACTGCAGCTCCTTCCAATGCTACTCTGGACTCGACTGGAGTCGCCGAGTGTCAGCGCCTGACTATGTGACACAATTCTCACTCACCTGACACGGGGCAGTGCAGCGGCTCTGGCGGGGATTGGCGGCGGCAGCGGGCGGAAGCAGGCCGAGGAGCCGGTGCCGAGCTCCCAGCATGTGCAATGTGTCACGGGGGCAGCACGCTCAGCAGACTCGGTTTCATGCCCAGACCAGTGTCCCAGGCTCCCAAAACATTCTTCGTCTTCCGAGATTTTTCCCGGTCACATTTCCCAGCCGATCATCAGCTGTGCATGCTTAATAGAAAATAGTCAAGATTACGTCTAGAGATGTGGAAACAAAAGCTTTAGGCAATACATTAACTTTAATTTTATTTATTTTATAGACAAAACATCGTAAAAATAAGTCTAAAAAATATTTGTTTCGCCAAGGAACTATACTTTCCTTAATAAACTTTAGAAAAAATCAATCCACACTCCTAAAAAACAGTATTTCTTTCCTTTTGACAGTTGAATACATTTTCTTTAGGAAGCCATACATTTTAAATTAAATTCCAAGGACGTTTAATTCCCAGACCCTTACTCAAAGTTTTCAGTCTTAAATATAATCCATAATTCCAAGAAAATGCTATGTTTAAAATCTCAAGCCATGAACCGATTCGAATACAACAACAGCCTTTAAAAGTAGTCTTCGAACCATTGCCGAAACTTTTCAATTACAATGTGATTTGCTGCCGTTCGCGGCAGTTCGGTTCGGTTCGATTTGGTATGCTCAACTTAGAGTCAACAATTAGTCAACAACTAAACACCTTTCACACCTTGCCGGCGAGGCACACAGATGTACACAGAGACAGAGACAGAGGCAGGAGCAGGGGCCGCAGCCGGGGCAGTCTGCGTCTCATTCGCATCCTCGACGTCAGACATCCAATATCACTCAGTCACAATCACGATCGCAGAGCGCAAGTGAACTTCGGTGGCATTTAATGGCCAAACGAGAATCGGGCTGGGACCAAGACCAGAGGCAACTGCTGCTGCCACACAGTTGCCATCGCACAATGCTGCACAGTGGGCTAACAATAACGGCCAAGACGGGGAGAGCGGCTGCTGGGAGAGCGAGCGAGAGGGCCAAAAGATTTGAGCCTTAGATCAAAGCCAAATGCACCGCCACTTGCTGTTAACTCGATGGCGCTCCAAGGTACACGAGCTTGGGGATGGATACATTTTGGACCTCTGTCTAGGCCATCCCAGAGGCTCGGGCAATTCTCATTTGATTCCATTTATTTTTGTTGATTTTTTTCTTCGCTGCTTTGATAGGGTATTTTGATGATTTCAATGGGTATGTTATTTGAGAGGGAAAAATAATTTAAATAGATATAAACAATATTTTTATTAGATTTTAAAACTTATTAAAATGCAAGTCTTTAGTATTACAAAAAATATAAGGGCCTGTAAAGATTTTTAGTTAAGGCAAAAATAAGAGAATCTGAATATCTTTGATATATTTTAATGAATAGAATTGGTATATGTTAATTTTTTATATTTACCAATCCATAAGAAAGATGTAAAAACTCTAGAAGCTCTAGTTTTTCAAGGAAAGGTATTTAAAATTGAGATTAAAGTTAGTTAGATGATTGAATAGGAAGACAACTGTCTGTCTAGATATTTTTTAAATTATTAAAAAAAAAAGTTTACCAAAAGGTAACTCTCAGTCTGAATGCCATTCTGCAGCCTCCTTTCCCGTATTTTTTCGATCCGTTTCTGCTGTCTCGACTGTTTGCTTTGCTTTCAAAGTGTGCAAATGTTCGCGTCAGGCAATTTGCTGACGCGTTTGTTGTAATTAAATCGATGGCGATGCCGTCTCAGGATGGAGAGGTACACGATACACGGCATCGATTTGATCGGCAGAGTCGGTTGTGGCTTTAACTTCGGCCGGGATAGCGGCTGCGGCGGCTGCTGTGTGTCCATTCATTGTGCACATGAATCTCCAGCTGTCCAAGCTCTGGGGCGGTCCATCGGCCCGCGTCCAGCTAATCTGTTGGGACTCAATGCATTCGATCGTCTCGCTGGCTTGTTACTCTTGCATACAAATGACACAAATGCCTCGGACTCGGTCCCGGTCCCGGCCCCGGGACGACGTTTCTTTTTGTTTCGATCTCGCTGGATCTCGCTGGATCTCTTGTATTTCTAATGCCGTCACAGGCAATCAGATTCGTGGCTGACTTTGCCGGCTCCTGGCTGAGATTTCACCTCGACGCTAATGGCGACAAACTGCCGTGGAGCGCAAAATTGTGGTCATGTGTCTTTAATTTGATGCTGCCACCGTAGGTAGGTAGCTCCTGTTGCTGGACAACAATTTATCCATTTAACCATTTTGTTTTGGTCGCGATGATCGTGATGATCTACATGCTAATCAAATCAAATCACAACAAATCAACTCGCCAATTACTCACCTGAACACCACTCGGTATCGGACGAAATAACAAATGACTTAGGCGACAAACTCGGTGCCTGCTCCACACTCGGACACACTCGCGAGCTCGAGCCAGAGCGAGATGTCGAGAGCGGCTGTGGGCGGCCGTGTAAAGAGCGGATAAGTAATGGCCGGCCCGACGGTCATTTGTCTTCATTGGTGGCACCTGGCGGAGGCGAAAGAAAGCTTAACACCTGCTTTGGGGGCCACTTAATGGCCATTGGGTTTGTGATTGGTTAATCTGATATAATTCAAATTGAAATGTTTACACAGAGAGGGGACTAGTGTGGGATCTAAGAAATGTGAGCAGCACTTTAGGTTTCAGAAGGCTAGTAATTACTTTAAATAAGGCATAAAAGTGAACAGAACTCTACTTTTTAAGGGGTTTTAAATAATTAAAATCGGGTTTCATTTAAAGTAATAAACAATCTCTCATATTTCAGTACTCGTAAATTTCTTAGTACTTAAATTTGCAGTCCTATCTTTATTATTATCGATTTAATGTTGGTAAATCTTAAAAGTGAACAGAACTCTACTTTTTAAAGGGTTTTAAATAATTTAAATCGGGGTTTATTTAAATTAATAAACAATCTCTCATATTTCAGTACTCGTAAATTTCTTAGTACTTATGTTTGCAGTCCTATCTTTCTTGTTATCGATTTAATGTTGGTAATTACCTAAAATAAAGCTTAAAAGTGAGCATAAAATAAATGCAAACATTGTTTATAGTTTTTGAATAATTTAAATTAAGGTTCATATAAGTGAATAAATATTTTTTCATCTTTCATTACTCGTAAATTTCTTAGTACTTAAATAAAGGCTGAACAGTCTATAGAAAATAAATGCAAACTCAATTTTTTAGGGTTTTTAACTAATTAAAGCCAAGCTGCATATAAAAGAATATATATAATTTATTTATCTGCCATTATTGTGTACTTCTTAGTACTTATCATAGATATAGTGTATGTAGTCTCATTTATTTCCAGCTAAAATAAATGCTCCTGAAATTTCCTATTTATTTTTATTTATATTTTCTGCTCTATTTTGGGATACTTTAAACCAATTAAGTGACAGAGTTCCAGTTACCATTACTCCCAAAAATCAGTCACCCTGAATTATTGCACAATTGGAGTGCAAAGTGATTGTTGCTGCCTGTGACATTTAGTCTGTGGTTGGTGATTGGTGATTAACTAAAGGAAATATGCCTGTGGCCATGCGAATTGAAATATTAAGCTCGGAATCAGTATGCAAATGCTACCGACTTTAGCCTTCAACTGTAGCATTTTTAATTTCCATTTTTCAGCGTCGGAATAAAGCCCATTTAAAAGATCATTTGGCAAATGCCAAAAGCTAAACTGATCACTGCGATCGGGCACTCTATAGTCAGCAGAAACATAAAGAAGCATGGCCAATCGACGGCCCAACGCCTGGCAAAACATGTCATAACAAATTTATTGCTAAATAATGAACTTTATATTGTATTGGCAATGAGTTACGCGTAGCAAAATGCTGCCAAAAGGGAACGATATACTGTCTATGTCCACAAGTGAGAGCGACGCAGAGCCAATCGTTTGGTGATTGGCAATTGTTGAAATCGGCATTCAGCAAGAGTCAGAAACGAAATCAGAGGAAGGAAATAGTCGCACTCGTGGGTAATTTATGAGTTTATTTTTTTTCTCTCTTCTATTTTTCTGCAGCCGACGCAGAAGGTCTTTTGTGATCGAGATCGAAGTCATTCAGTTGCGCGTTCGAAGAGGCATTAATCAATAAATTTGTTTGCCTGCCAAGCGATGACATACCGCACAGTCAACCCTCGATGTCGGGGTCGTCGCTCGAGCATTGTCAGCAGTTCAACAAAGGGACAATGTTTCCCTATAAACACTATAAATATTGTTGCCCAACGGCAGATCGTGCTCATTTTAGCGCCCTCATTGTTGTGACAACTTCACAGGCGAGTCAATGGAGCGGGTGTTCACTTGGATCCTGGCAGGACAGCTGCTCAAGTGTCCTTTGTTCCGGATTTCGATGTTAATAGGTGTTGCCGTTTCCTATAATCACATTTATAGCGGGACAGTTACTCCCCAATTTATGCCCCATTGAACAGCATCCGAAATTGTGCATTGACTTGATAACTAACCGCCGCGTTAATGGCTGCAAATGAAGCCTCATCCCATTAATGTTTGGCAACACCTCCTTTTAGTTGTACACTTATCATCGAAAGTAGTTTCTTTTTTTCACTTTAAATGGTTATTATTGGTGCAAGGGTGAAAATTATAATTCTAGTTTGATTATTATTTGAAATATCTGAGCTCAAGTTATGAAAATATCAAAAGAAATGATACCTTACTCAATTTACCAAGAATACCAGTGCAAGTAAGCCCTTATGTTTAAAAAAATTACGAAGGAAATTGGTTTTATTTATTATTAAATCATTTTAAGTCCAAGAATACCAGTGCAAGTAAGCCCTTATGTTTAAAATTATTTCGAAGGAAATTGGTTTTATTTATTATTAAATCATTTAAAAATCCAATTTATGATATTTAGGAAAATAATTATTTAATTATTCATTTTGTCAATAAATTAGCCGAATCAAATAAAGTATTATGAGCCAAAACGTATATGAAAACTATAAATGAAACTAGCTTCAAAAAGCGAATAATATTTAAAATTGGTTTAATATTTGTACATTCTGTGAAGAAACTAGTTTTCCATTTAACTTCCTCATTTTATTATTTATTTACACTTATATTACCTAAAAACAAGAAAGACTTCGGCGTACTGAAGTTTGTACCTTGCAGTTTGCAATTGGATAATTAAAAATCGATTCATTTTTATCATATAAAAAAAAAATTGACGAAAAAATGTAAATTTTCATTACATTTACCTATACATCTTAAAGTTTACATGTAAATTTGTACATTTTCAAATAAATCGCTTCTATGGCAGCGTTCTTTTGGGATTCAATTTGTATCTCTAAAATATATTAATCCGAAAGTTTTGCCTGAACTTAAATTATGGAAATATTAAATATATTATTATTGGTTCTCTTACTCAAGTTTTTGTTAATGTTTTACACTCCTTTTAGTTTCAAAACAGTTAAGGGAACACTTAAAAATACATATTTCTTAATTAAAAATTAAAAAAAATTATTCAATATATATTTGTTTACAAAATGTTGCTCAAAATTAATTTTAAATTGCCATTACTCCCAAAAATTCTAAAAATAAAGCTTCCTTAACACACCAAATATTTCAAAGAAGAAATGTGATTTATTTCCAATTGTCTAAACCCTGATTCTGCTTATATTTCTACCTGAAACAATCACTACCTCTGAAACCCCCGTCGGCGATCGACCACTGTAAAACAAGAGCTAAAGAAAAGCAAAGAGAGATCAAGAAAAAACGGAAATTCCCGTGGCCATGCCGCATCGTACGCAGGCGCATGCCACGGATATCTCGGATGCCGCAGGTCCATGGGGCAATGAGGGCAGTAGGGGGACTCCCGACGCCGACTCCGACTCCGACTCCGACCAAGTGTGAAGCGCATGCGCAAATGCGCGATAAGAGAGTGTGGCCATTGTGGCTGCTCTTGACCAAAGACAAAGCCAATTGAGTGGCAGTCCAGTTCAGTTTCAGAAATGGTAACAAACGATTACATCAATTTATGCGCGCCAACACTATAAAGTAATTTTCAGCTGAAAATAGTCATGGCGCGGAGGATCGGGGGAGGAGGACACACGACATATGGAGCTGCCAATGCCAGGTCGAAGAGCGAGTTTTTCCACCTCGATTACTGCTCGAGATGTCTTCGACAATAGGAGCTGGGACTAAGAAAAAATAAGCCATTTAAGTTGCTCATCAATTCTGTATTTTCTTTGTAAAAAACTCTATAATGAATTAATATATATTTCTGCCATTAAAATGATATTAAATTTTATAATTTAGATAAATAAATTCTGACGAATGCTTGTCTTGATTGCCGAATTGAACTTGTGGCCAAGTGATAGGCAGCATTGGTAATGCGCTTGCATGTATTAATTAAGTGGCCGCTTGGCTTTTGGGCAATAACTCAGCTTGTTTGGCGGCAAAACACAAAACATGCACAGCAGCGGCCACGTTCACCTTTGGCAACATGTTGCCAATATATATATGCGCATATACTATATATATCTGTATCTGTATCCGTACGCGATGTAGCGGCTACCTGAACATGCAACTTGCTACTTGGCAACTAGCTGCAACTGCAACTTGCAACCAAATCAGATAAACAAGCTGCGCAATTGCAACAAGCGTAGTTTGCACTAATAACAACTCAATAAATAATAAAAGCAACATTCTCAATCGACGGAAAAAGACCGCGGCCAGCAGCAACAACAATAAACATGCGCATCTTTATTTTATTTACTTTTTACGCCTTATTTGCCTGAGCAAATTTTCATTATTTCCATCTTTCCATCCAGCGACACAGCTTCCCACAGCAGCAGCCGCAGTCGGCATCAGAAGCTGGAAAGAGCACCGATCCCGTTTCCTTTCCCACCATTCCGCTCTGATCCACAGTGGTCTGTGGTTTATATAAATATGGTACAGTAAAATCGGAGAGAATTATATATTAAACATTTTAAATTGCTTGAATTATTTGGTGAAAATTATTTGCTAAAAGATAAAATATATTTATGTAGAAATTATCTTAATTCCTATTTCATGTAAAGTATTTTAAGTTTTATTTAAGATTAATTAAATATTATTATTATTATTATTATAAATAGTATATTAATATGTAATAATATAATATTTAATTTCTTTGTAGAGCAAGAGCTAAAGGTTGTATTAGAGACCATTTATAACTTCCATACATTTGAAATGCAATATGCAATACAAATTTAAGCTGTGAGAATTCTTAAAACTCATATGTTGTGCAGAAAAATGCTTACATTCTAAATTAGTATTTATTAAATGTGGCTTTTAATTTCAGATATTAGACATAAAACACTTTAAGTAATATATATTTTGCTTTAAATTTAAATAAAGTATATCCAACGCTCAGTAGTAACAATAAGACTAAAAGGCTTTAAATGTGTTATTATTTAGGGACGACTTACCTTGGTTTTTTTTATGCAACGCTGAACTAATTATAGATTTCTGTAAAAACTTCCAAGCTTTAATATTTAAAAAAATTTCTATTTAGGGGAAAATATTTAAAAAAAAATCCGTCCCACTGTGGCACCGCCTTACGAATTTTTGCCTGCCACATTTTCTGGCAATGGGCAATCAATGCAGCGGCAGCAACATTTGTGGCCGTGTATTGGCGGCGCAGAATTTATGCTAATATCCATTATGTCGAACATGTTATAGTTTCTTCTCTCGTTGCATATATATATGCGCGGATATATGTGTATGATTCTGTGGTGCTTATTTTGTTAGTTTATTTTTTTTATTTTTGGGCCAATGCGGGGCGTTAACTTGAAAATTGCCGGTTGCCGTTCGCGCCGGCTGGCAGTAGCGCAAGTGTTGAGCTCTTAATAGAAAAATGGGCAACAAACTGTGGATCCAACTCCGGCCTGAGCTCCAGCTCCAGAGCGACTTCATCTGTCCGTAGGCGGCGGGGATCTGCATGCGATGCTGGTGTAAATCAGAAGGTGTTATCGTCTGCATAAATATTGATATTGTTGGTGCAAGTGATAGCCGGCGTTGTGCTCGAAGCAGTAATTGCACGGCTCCAGACCAGACCGACTCCATCCAGAGTCTGGGAAAATTGGCATTGGCATTGGATCTGTGGCTGTGCAGCAGGCTGTGGCTTGGGCCTGCTTTTCCTCCTCGTCCACTAATCCCGCCGCTTAGGTGCGCCTAATGGCTCTCCGTATGTCTTGGCCCGAGCTCGCCTTGGGCCTACTCAGGGTGACGCCCACTTCTCGGGAATGAGTCTGGGATCGGGATTGGGTCTGGGACTGAATCTGGGCTCTGGGCTCTGGCTGGCTTCGGCTCGCCTTGCGCCGTTCGACAATTTAGTGATTGCGATTAGGAGGTGTAAATGCGCTTCAGAAATTAATTTGTTCGCCACAAATTAAATTTTTATTATTAAAACGTCTTGCGTGTGGCTTAAAAGGCTAAGAATAGGCAATTTTTCATGAGCGGCTTTCTTTGGTGATTTCTAAATTTGGAGTCTAAGTGGAGTCTAAGTGGGAAATATATTTACACGATTTTAGTGGGTAAAGATGAATTATTTTTAAAGCTGTTGCTAACGTTGTAACTTGATAAATATATATAGCAATGCTTTATATAATAAGGAATATAAAACTAAATAATTCAATTTATGAGAGACTACTAATATAAATAAATTATATGGTAAATTATACATAACAGAAGTTTTTATTTCATAAAAATTATCCCCTTCCTAGCTTTCTCACACAAAATGGAGCAGTAGCAGACTCCATTATTCGAACACTCCCCCACATAGACGAACAGAAGCCTCCGAAGATCTCAAAGTAGTGGTTTCCCCGATCATTACCCCATTCGGGGTATTCCCATCGCTGATCCATTAGCATAAACGTAGCATAAATGAAGACATTTTTCGGTCAGCAGCGATGCACAGCGAAACAAGAACAGTATCATCACCGTCATGATCATCGGCATGACCAATAATGGGAATCAGAGCACCGGAGGCTGGCTATAAAAAAATTTTCCCAGCTTTTTATTATCGCCAGGCGATCTTGTCTTTGGCATTGTAATAGAGTCAGATGCAATTTTTTGTTTGCATTCGGCTTGCATTGAATTAAATTAAAATTCAATGACAGCGGCAGTGGGTGCTAGGGGGATCGGAGATTGGGGACTGGGGACTGGGGCTCGAGGGTGGAGAGGCACCTACGTTTTGCTTTTGTCGTGCAAATCAAAATGAAATCACGGACAAAAGAACATGCCAGTCCGATCCGCGAGTCCGAGAGTCAAAGATGAAGTCAAAGTCAAGTCGCTGGTGGAAGCGCATTTCGGGGCAGTTCGTGACTTAAATGAACCGCAGAAAATCATTTGGCAAGCAGCAATCTGCAGTGCACACAAAAAATACAGAAGCTTCAAAGAGCTGGGAAGATGATGGCGCCACGGCCATGGCTGAAACAAGATCAGTTATGGTAATGTTCATGGCACATTTTGAGTTCGCTCCCATCGACGCGACGAGGACATGCCGGGGGCCACTTGTCATATGCCCGGGCTGTCGACATCGAATGACAAATCCTCTAAAGAGCCGAAATCCTAGCCGATTCTTGTTGACTTGTTGACTTCAATTTGAGTTCGAGGCCCAAAAGGGGAACATTTACACTCAAATATAACTCTTAAACTTGAACTGTAATTGAACACACTTTAATAAAATATTCGATTTTAAAATGTTTAAAACAATAGTATAAATTATGTTGTTATTTTAAAATATTATATAAAATATTTTTGTTTAGTTAAAATACATATTTTAAAATAAATTTTGTATTACGTAATATGTAATTCATTTACTTTTAAATTAAACATGTTTCTTTTAAAATGTAAAATATTATATTGAAATTAAAAATATTATTTAAATATTTTAAATATATATTTTGGAATTAAAATTGGGTATTTTAGAATTAACAATATTTATTTTTCAATATAAAATACATATATTTAAATTATTTATTTTAATAATTTTAAGTAAATGTTAAATTCTTATTTTACAGACGGTTTATAACCTCACTGTTAAAATGTTGCGGACAGATAAAGTCGTGTCATATGAGAGCTAATATTAACAGAAAGCTAGGCTCCCTGTCTTTTCGGCTCGGCAAAAAAACAGTTTACTTCAGATAGTCAACAGAAAAAGAAGATAAGGCGTCTTCTCCGTTTACTTTCGCTTTACAGTACAATTTTGAATCATTTACGGGAGGGTAGAAAACCGATTTGCTTTACGAAAAGTGTATATGTTATTTATCCTTTCCGGTCAGATACCTGTATGTACTTTAACAGTGTGGGCAAAGTCCGGGGTTAGGAACGGATTTTAGAATTTGAAATATGTATTTAAAAATTTTAACAATAATACATCTATTTCCTTTTAGTTAACTTTAATATATTTATTTCAAACGTGCTATATACATTCTAAATATTTTTTTTAAGCTTTTAAAATTTATCCATTTTTAATTTAAATATAATTATATATATAAAGAAGAAAATTAAAATATAGGTGGACATGGCAGTCTCTTTGCTCTCATTTATGAGGTGTGGGTATAAAAACTTAAATCTAACATTGCTAAATGCACAAGCAACCAAACCCAACACATCGATTTTTGACAGGACATTAATGAATAAACAATCATTGTTAAATTTCTATGCTTGTCAGGGCTTTCAATAAAATGGAATTTTGTGCAGTGTTCCATTCCTCACACATGGCGGCAAAAATTAAAAGCCTTTTCTAAGGCGCACAAGGGAAAAACTCGGCGAAAAATTATAAATTTAGGTGGAATGTCAACGTTATCGCCACGCTCATATCTATTGGGGGGGCATCGGGCTGAGCCGCCTGTCCCCAGCCAGAGACCAGAGATGGCATTTTGCATGGAGCTGACGATCAATGGCCAGCCATTTGGTAGGTGTTTCATGGCTAGCCAACAAGTCACCCGACTACCAATTCCAAACCAAGCCAAACCGATCCAGCGGCCAACAATTGCCGTTTGTTGCAGTTGCAAGTAGCTAGTTGCAAGTTGCTAGTTGCTGGTTGCTAGTTGCTGGTTGCTAGTTGCTGTTGGCGTCGCCGCTCGGGAGGCAAATTAAACTGTCGAAACTATTTCATGTCCAATGCGCGATTTGGCAAACAATTTGTGACATTTGAATGGCCGTTCAATGACAATTGTGGCTGCCTCTTAGCCAAGTCTTCCTTCGCTCTGTTATTGATTCCATTCCCCCAGTTCGCTGCGTCGGCATCGCTCACAAGACTCGGTTTGGCATTGGGCTGGGTCTCCCGATCTCGGCATTGGTGGGAAATGAAATCAGTGCCATAAAATTACGAGTATTTTCCGGGCTATAATGTGTGAGAATGTAGCGAGATACCGTTGGCCATTGAGTGACTGGACGGAGCTCTTTGTTAGATGATGGCAATGTCATAATTTTATTTTTGATTTTGTTTAATTTTCTTAAGATTTATAAATGTTATGTCTAAAAATAGCTCAAGTTTTTCTATTATAAGTAGCTTTGCCAATTAAAAGGGGACTCTGGCCGGCTGCCGGTGCGGTCGTTGCCGATGTAAACAAGTCGCTAATGCCGTCGCTGTCCACGTTTGCTGAAAGTGCAGGCTAAAGTGCGTGCTTTTTCACAATGTGCAACATGAGTTTTGCATTTGGCAGGGAACCAGCTCAGCGCCCCTTCGACACCCGCCCCTGGGTGAGCCACCATTTAAATGAGCGCAGATTAAATGCGGGTCGGCAAAATGTTGCACAAACGAAATTAGCGCACACAAAAATAGCTGGGAGCGTTGGCAGGAGCGGGGATCGTAAGCAGGGGCTCACGGCTCTAAAAATAATATAATAAAAAATGAGTTGTAAATAATTAAGCTTACTTTTCCGAATAAAAAACTCAAACAAAGGCAATATCTCATTACATGACCTCTAAAAAAGAAAAGACTCTCAATAATTCAACTTAATTTAAATTACTTTTAATTAGGTCTACTTTAAAATTTTATTAAATTAATCTAATTATTATTTCCCTTATGTTACGCCCCTTTTACAATCTTCTATGCCCCTGGCTAAAAGGAGTGTGTGAAGTGAGGGGAATCCCCACATCGCTTCGTGTCCAGTGGCAAGCAAATTATGCTGGCTGGCGAATTGACACGCCACAGAGCCACAGAGCAAAAGCCAGGCCAAAAAGCAGAGGCACCAACCGCTGCTGGAATGGGAGCTCCGATGCGAACGTGGCGGCCAATAAAAACGCGCATTAGAAAGGTAGCAATTGCCTTCTGGTCAAGATTAAAAACCAGAACGTGAGACATTTTACCACTCCGTGGGGTGTCCGGCAGAGCAGGAAGAGGGGTTCTCCTCGGGATTCGGCATAGGGGAGCCCTCGTTTTGGTCGGCATAAAAATCTCGACATCGAATGCGTTCGATCCGTTGTAAGTGCCTATTGGCCAAGTGCTTAGTGGTCGGGTTATTAGCTGGAAAACAGTTGTAAGGCAATGGCTACTTAAATGTTTCGGGGTGGCATTGCTAATAAGCTGTGTAATTACAATGAAATTAATAAGCTTTAATTTAATGAAGCCTAGGAAAGTGTAGGTAAAGCTAATAAATAAAAGAATTTCAATTAGGTAACAGCATATAATTTAATTAAGAAAATAAAAGCGGTAATTCTCTATTAAAAAAAACCGTATATAGGGGGTACTTCAACTAGCATTTGGGTATCAAAATTATGTTGGGGACGCTCTTAGTTTAGTCACAACAAATCTTTAAAGTTTTGCCTAATTCCCATACAAAATGCTAGCAAACACGCACACTGACAAATTATGAATACACAAAATACAAGCGCCTGTCTGTGTGCTCGTCGCGGTACAGTGGTCTGTGAAGCTTAAAATTTTTGTCAAATTGTGCTTAGCGTAAATACTGTGTCTACATATATTGTGGACACTTTTCACACTTTAAATACACTTATGCGTGAAATATAAATAACATTTTTTTATGTTTTTTTATTTCAATATTAAGATTATATTATATATCAAATTATAAAGGACCTTCCATGTCCTTATTTTCGATAATCAAAACAAACAATAATTAATTACTAAACCAATTATAAGTATTTTTAGGTACGCACTTAATTTGTATACATATATACATTAATACTTTGGTTAATTTCGTATTCCAAGGGGCAATGTTGCTAAATAATATTATACATCCATTTCTAAGTCGTCGGGATCCTAAAGTTATAATAT
>VNJZ01009913.1:0-11066 GCA_008042795.1 Drosophila asahinai | reverse complement strand
ATAACTTCTAAACGACTTAAGCTACAGAAACGATGAAAGTACTGTTGTCTTCTGGCGTTCAATACGCAGCCAACGACACCACATTCATTTCCGATCTGATGCCCGGTTGAGAAGATTTTCGGTGTCTGGCTGGACAAATCTTTCATTGCCGAGCTCGAGAAGTACATACAGAGGCCGTAGCTGCTGAGAGCAGTGTCTGGTTGGACAAAACCTTCATTGCCAAGCTGGAAAAGGACATGTACAGCAATGGACAGAACCGGGCGCAGGAGCAGTATCAACTCTAACCAAATGTATGCCAGCAAGGTGTACAATCAGAGTCTCGCATCCATCAAGAACGAAGTAACTTTAAATCATTTCACCATTCAAACAATTTAGTGGCAGCAGGAGTAGCTGCGGAAACCACCGCCACCACCCATTTGGCAAGAATAGAATCACCAGCAGCAGCCGGTAGAGCAGCCCTTGTCCTGGTCGTCGATCCAGGAAAGAATGTTGGACAAGTAATACGGGAAAAAAAACAGGGGTTGTGCATGGTCGAGAGAATCTGGGCGACGGCGTTGGTGGTTATTGTGCCCAAATTAGATATTCCAAAACGAATAGTCTTTCAAATATAAAATAAATAATTGTTAATATAAAACAGCTGATTTAAGAATGGTATGACCGCATCATTTACCTCCCAAAACTGCCGAAGAGCGTTTTAAGAAGCGGTCACACCGGAAAAAGATTAAATCTTTTTCGGGTTGCGAACTGTTTTAGTGTCTGCGTACTAGGCTTAAAAGAATAATAGGTAATAATAGTCTAACTTATGAAGAGATGGCAACTCTATTATGCCAAAACCAGGTAATTTTCTGATAGGAAGGCCCATTTTAGGACCTATTGAAACAATTACAGAGGATAAACTTGGAAATTTAGATAGATGGAAACTAATTCAGAATATGAAAAGGGAATTTTTAACTAAATGGAAGAATGACTATTTAAACACTCTTCAACAAAGAAATAAATGGAAAATAGGTGTGCAAAATATTAATAAAGGTCAAATCGTGTTACTAAAAGATGAAAATTGTCACCCCGCTAGATGGTCCTTGGGAAAGGTAGAAGAGGTACATAATGGAAAAGACGACCGAGTCAGAGTAGTAAAAGTAAAACTTCAGGATGGTTCGATTTTAAGACCTATTAAAAAAGTTTTCCCTTTAACTGGAATTGAGGCCGAAGAAAGCGAATCACCTAGTCCCCTGAGACCGACAAGGGTGACTCGAAATAGGCCAGGAATTCATAAGCTTGGATTAATGGCAATAATGTTAATCCTATCGGTTTTCTGCCAAGTGTCTAATGCAAGTTTACCTGCACAAGGGCAACAAAAGTGGTCGATCGAAAAATTGGACAACACAAAGTCAATTTATTTAGATCCGATGGGAAACGTGGAGATCATTGCATCATCTTGGGATCTAATTGTGTATTACAACATGGATCCCTATTTCGAAATGATAAGAAGGGGAAGGCTTTTAAATGATAAAATGAGAGTTGTATGTGAAAGACTTCATGGTTTTGAAGATCAATGTACGAAAGTTCTTGATAACAATCAACGACAGATTACAGATTTACAAGAAAATAATAAACTTTTCATGACCCAAGATAGGAAGAGATTTAAGCGAGCTCCATTTGAGTTTATGGGTTCTCTCTATCACATACTGTTTGGTATAATGGACGCTGAAGACAGGAAAAATTGAGAGGGTAACATGAAAAACCTGCTAGAGAATCAGCAGAATACTGCAGAATTAGTAAAAAAGCAAACATCTGTTGTAGAGTCAACATTAAATATCCTTAAAAGAACAACAGATGATGTTAACGCAAATTTTAGAAGCATGAATGCTAGAATAGAAAATATAACTCATATTTTGAAAGAAAGTTACTATGTTTATAAAGATTCAATTAATTTTTTTATGGTAACTAAGCAGCTAAGTTCTTTAATTGAGGAGTGCGAAAAGGTTCAAGCAGGAGTAATTAGAATACTTTTAGATATAAACCATGGTAGATTAAATCCAAATATATTGAAACCTATGAAACCGAAAACCGAAATATCTCGAATTAACGATGCATTACTAGAAACTTTAGTGCTACCAGATAAAAGAGCAAGAACAGAATTAAAAGACATTTATACGTTATTAACAGCTAAGGGAATTTTTGTGGATAATAAGCTAATTTTGAATGTAAAAATCTTCTTATTTCGAAGACACCCCTCCCATCTGTTTAGAGTAATTCCAATACCAGAGAAAAATAAGAATGATGTAATTATTGCAGAGTTGAATTCTAAAGATTTAGATTTTTGAAATTGATTCCTATCATATAATGACGGAATAAGTATTAAATAAGTGTCAATGGAAAGCTATTAACGTAATATGTGAAGGAAACTGGCCTTGGAGCAACTTGAATGATAATACGTGCGAGATTACTCCTTTTAAACCAAAAATTTAAAAATTCTTACTGGGTTGAGTTGCAAAAGAAAGGTAGTTGGCTATTTAAGGTTCCAGAAACAACAAAATCTTCCACAAGAAAAAATTGATCTTCCTGAGCAAGGAATTCTCACTATAATATCTGGTTGCACTATAAGAACAGATGATAAAATATTAAAAGCTTATCATAGCATTAAATCAGAAAGTTATGAGCCTATAGCAGTCTCTTATGTAAGTAATATAAGTCAGGTTCCAAGTATTGTGTGGAATCCATTAACATTACCGGTAATTAACCATGATGAAGAAATTAGAAAATTAAGAAAGGAAATAAAAGAAATAAAATAAAATCATTATGAATTAAAAGAACTGCATTTTCACCATATCTCAGGACACGCGGCATTAATCGTAGGATTAATAATCATGTTAATTTTAATTTTATAATTAGTAAGACGAATTAAAGTGTCAAGACGCATGTAAGCCATAATTCTTCCTGGGCCTTTGAAGAATGTTTATACATGAACATGAGATTGTATTTATAGTAAGATCATTTTGTTTGCCTCACATGATGAATTTAGAAATACCAATTGTAATCTTGAGGAATCCCAAAATATCACTTAGGAATTTTCCATGCTGTACAAAAAGTCGCTCCACGGAGGAGCAATAGATAAGACTTCCCCGCTCAGACAAGCAAATGTGCGGTCTCTGCGTAGACCATAGATAAAAGTTCAAATGTTCTATATAAGGCAGAGATCGTTCAAAATAAAATTAGTTTGAAATATCAACTCAGCAAATGTAGACTTCTCATTTTGGAAGTTCTTCCAGATACATTTGCGAAAAATTTGTTATATTCTGAAGTGCCTTCTTATTACACATGGAATGTGTCTTCGAAAAAATTTCATTTTAAGGAACAAGGAACACCAGTCCATGGGCATCCAGGCATTTTTCAAACAGATGCATTTGGAAGAATATATACTGTACATCCTAACAATGGTGATTGTGTTTATTTGCTATTGTTATTAAATAACGTGACTGGCCCAAAATCATTTCAAGAATTAAGAAAAGTCAACGGTTATTTGTGTCAAACATACTTGTATATTGAAGCATGTAAACTCTTGCATTTATTGGGAATGATGCACATTGGGATTTAGCACTTTATGATGCATATTTTTCAGCTCATCCACAACAAATACGAATGCTATTTGCCATTATAATATCAAAATGTATGCCATCAAATCCACTTGAATTATGGAACAAATATAAAGATTATATGGCAGAAGATATTTTAATTCGTATGCGTAATTATGAAAGAGATCATGTTTTGCTTGGAATTGTACAACGAAGCTTTGATAATAATTGATGATATGTGTCTAACGATTGAAAATGAAGAATTAGGGCAATTGGGTATGACCGCATTAAATCGTGAGATTTATGATTTTATTTGATCGTGAATTGCAACGTGAGCAGGAATTTAATTCTAATGACTTGCGTTTATTTGTACAATCGAATAGAACCAAATTGAATATTCAGCAAAAACATGTGTATGACACAGTCATACAAGCCGTTTCCAATTATGCAGGTAGATTATACTTCTTGGATGCACCTGGTGGTACAGACAAAACGTTCGTTCATTGATTTTAGCGACTATTCGATCGGAACAGAAAATTGCATTGGCAAGTGCCAAGTGCCGACATATCCGGGAATTGCAGCTACGTAGAAGGTGATCGGACCGCACACTCGGCATTAAAATTGCCATTGAATGTACAGGTGATTGAAACTCCGACTTGCAATATTTCGAGAAATTCCGCTATGGCCAAAGTTTTGCGATTAACGTCAATTATTTTATGGGATGAGTGTACAATGGTGAATAAAAAATTACTGGAAGCATTTAACCGAACAATGCAAGATTTACGTGGTAATCAACAGCTTTTTGGTTGTGCTTTGATATTACTGTCAGGGGATTTTCGTCAAACATTGCCGGTCATTCCTAGATCAACTCCTGCTGATGAAATAAATGCCCGTTTGAAGTCATCAGTTCTTTGGAGATATGTAAAAAAATTGACACTGAACATTAATATGCGTATTCACCTACAAAATGAGGTGAGGGCATCGTGCCCGTGAGTTTTTAAAACAAAAGTTAGAAATTGGTGATGGCAAAATACAAATCGACCGTACCGACGGATTCATCGCTATACTAAACAATTTTTGTACAATTGCACGATCAAAAGATGATTTCATTGAATATGTTTTTCCCAATATTCTTCAAAATTACACAAATCATGATTGGTTGAGAGAACGCGACATTTTAGCACCAAAGAACATTCATATCAATGCCATTAATTTTCACGTTCAAGTGAAACTGCCAGGTGTAGTTACGACGCATAAATCAATTGAAAGTGTTATGAATATAGATGATTCAACAAATTTTCCAGTTGAATTTTTAAATTCATTGGAACCGGGTGGTATGCCGCCGCATTGCTTGAATCGGAAAGTTGGTTCTTTGATTATATTATTGCGAAATATTAATCCACCAAAACTGAGTAATGGCACCAGATTGGCAGTGAAAAAGTTATTGCTACTATCTTATCAGATAAATCAAAAGGATACGTTTTTTTCATACCACGTATCCCTAGATTCCAAGTAATATGCCATTTGAGTTCAATCGATTGCCATATCCTGTGAGGTTATCATTTGCGATGTCTATCAATAAGGCCCAAGGGCAAACACCTAACGTTTGCGGTGTGAATTTGGAAGAATCGTGTTTTTCACGTGACCAACTTTATGTTGCGTGTTCCAGAGTCGGTACCCCCAGCCGATTGTTTATTTATACTCAAAATAGAAAAACAAAAATTATTGTTTATCCAAATGTTTTGGATTAAGTTTTAAAATAGCTAGCAATTAATAAACTTTTTGTCGTTTCAGTAAGTGAATTTATATTTTATTAAATACGTAGCGAAGCACGTACCGGGCCGCATATATAAAGAAACTACATATCCAAATCTAATTTTTCATAATAAAACTGTTTCATAAAATATCTAAGAGTTTTCAGGTTAAAATCATCCGAAAGTTTAATTTAGTGTGCTTTTGCTTCTGCTTCTGAAGAAAGTCAGAAGTAACAGCAAAGGCATAATCAAACAAGAAAGGAAGCTAACTTCGCAAAGTCGAAGTTTGTATACCCTTGCGGTCTGCAATTATATCAATTGATCCATTTTAAAAAAAAAATTTTTTAAATGTCGACATTTTTGCATTTTTATAACATGTACCTACCATCTTACATTTTACATTTTCGTATAAATCAACCGATCGCTTTTATGGCAGCTATATGATATAGTTGTCCGATCTTAATAAAATTAAAACCTTAATTCTAAAACCGTAAAAACAGCTATATCTCGAAATTTAAGATACTTTGAAAAACAGAGAAGTTTTAATTTTGTTCAGCTACTTATTAAAATACGTTGAAAAACAGAGAAGTTATCTTTTTTAGGTATAAGATATAGCGGTCCGATTTGCATGAAACTTAAAATGTATAGCTATAATATAATTAAAGGATCATATATTTAATTTCCAAAAATATAACTTTTTGGCCTTATCGTTCCTATTGCAGCTATAAGCTATAGATATATATATACTAGCTGCAATAGAAAGAAGAAAATCTGCATAGTTTCATTCATATAGCTCAAAAACGGAGAGAATAGTTTGCGTAGCAACGGATAGACCGACATGGTTTGATCGACTCGGCTGGTGATGCTGATCAAGAATATATATACTTAATGGGGTCGGAGATGTATCCTTCACTGCGTTGCAAACTTTTGAACAAAATTAATTAACAGCAGAAAAACAGAACATCAGAAAAGCAGTAACAGGAGATGAACAGCAAATGAACAGCAGTATTATTAGATTAACAGCAGAAAGAGAGCAGTAATACAGGAGAGCAACAGCAGGCTAACAGCAGAGGAAGATGAGAGTAGATTCATTCGGCAGAGACGACGGCAGCAGTGGGAAAGCAGAAAAACGACTCGGAATATGGAAATCAGAAAACTAAAGAAAGTTGTACTATTTTCAAACTTATTCTTTAATACCTAATCTATATAATAATAATATAATATAATATATAATAGTAATAAAAAACAAGTTGAGAGGATAACTCAACTTACATTTGGGGACTCGTCCTAACTCGTCAAAGCGTGGAAATTGCAACAGGTGTTGCCGTCCTGAGAAGTCTCAAAAGGGAATAAGCAGATGAGAGAGGGAGGCAGCCGTACTACACGAAAACAGTTGCAGTAGAGAAAAATTGAAAGTAAAAAAGTGTCTCCGTCCCGAGAAGTCTCAAAAATTCAAGAAGCAGAGAAAGAGAGACTGGCGCCGAGAAGTTTGATCGCATAAGGACATAAGCAGATGAGAGAGAAGAGAATAAAAAAGGAACCTTCTTGAATACCGATTTCGAGAAGGAGACAGCCGTACTACACGAGATCGGTTGCCGCTGAAGAGAAAAAACAAAACATGAGTGAACTCGAAAGAAGCGGCCAAAAACTTGTGGCGGACAAAAAGTGGCCGAGTCAAAAAGCAGTGTCGAACACTGAAGTGTGGGGCAAAATGCCGCAGCAATCAACAAGTGGGGAAGCTACAGTCAAGTGTGACCGACTGTGAGATACCCAGTACCCAAAGCATTGTGGGTGAAATTAAATAGCACATGAACATGGAAAAAAGAAAATGTTGAGAAATGAAGACAAAAGTTGCTAGAAACAGGTTGAGCAACATCCAAATAAGACAAATGTTGATAGGTACATCTTGCGCAACACGCACTGACTCTCTCTCTCAAAACCTATGTGCTCAAACACCCGAAAAGTATTCCTGAGCAGTGCGATAGTGCGAGAGGGTGACTATTGACCTCTCGTTTTGACTCAATGCTACGGAACCCTTTTCGCGTGTCTGAGTACGTAGCTTCAACAAGAAGAATAAGCATACCCAGAAACTATATTGTTTAATAACTTTCATGTTTACCATCCGATTTTACTCAAATTTTCAGAACACGTCCGCGAATGCCTTCTTATTTATTATATCTATTTACTTTAAGCAGGAAATCCCGACTATAGCTTATATAACGTTTTTTATGATTTTCGGGGGCGGAAGTGGGCGTGGCCAAATTTTAAAACAAACTTGATCTGCGTGCAACAGATTCCAATGTTGTCACCAAACTTGGTATCTTTAGCTCTTATAGTCTCTGAGATCTGTTGTTTCACACGGACGGACAGACAGACGGACAGACGGACATGGCTAAATCGACTCGGCTGGTGATGCTGATCAAGAATATATACATTTTATGGGGTCGGAGATGCCTCCCTCTGCCTGTTACATACATTCTAGGTTGGCACTAACTTATAATACCCTTGTACCCCATGGGTACCGGGTACAAAAACTGTTCAATCGAGGAGAATACCCAAACACTGAAGGATCTTGTCCAGCTGCTGGCGATAAAGATGGGAGCGGATGAACAAAACAGCGGTTGCTCAATTACGGCCGAGAGCTTTGCGAAAACTATTCCGGAGTTTGATGGAGAATCCATGCCGGTCAAAAAATGGTTTGACAATTTCGAACTGAATGCTGCAGCTTATGGTCTGAACATAAAGCAGATGTATGTACAGGCACGTGCCAAAATGACGAACACAGCTAAATTGTTTGTGGAATCAATGGTTCTTTAGTTATAATGCATTTTACAAACTTAGTTTTGTCACAAATTTTTGCTATGTTGTAGCTTTGATATCTGAACATTTTTTTAGAGACTGCTTTGGGTTTGGAATATTGATGTTTTTTCCAACTTTTCAGGAATTAATTGTTATTAAATTGAATACTTTAAGAATAAGTTCAACTTTGCCCATAAATATTATTATCAAAATTGTCCAGAGGATTTGTTGTTGGCCCATAAACCGTGTGATTTGTGTGCTTAAATTATAATTCCAAACCCATGTTTCTTACCAAAGCCAAGACCCGCACCAGATTTGTTAAGTTTCAGGGCTACAACATAGCAAAAATTTTGCGACAAATGCATTATAACTAAAGAACGAGAGGTCCCCCATTGGACCTAATACCAGCGCTGGGCTTTATCTGGGATTTATTAAGCCATGAAAAGTGCCAATTGAAGCAGTGGACGATACTTTGACCGCGATTTTCTCGAAATTGGTACGTGATGCAAACTTTTCAGTTTCGAACTAGTAATGTACCTGTTATTCGCCGGCATTTCAGGAATAGGAGGATTAAGGAACAGTCAGCCCCGAGGGCACTCCACAAGGAAGTCGAGGACCCAACTAACATCCTTAAAGTATCATTCTCGAAGAAAAAATACCCACCATGATGAACTAAGGACCTTAGCGAACTGAGGAAGACAGCGCGTAAGTGATTTAACACAAGCTATGGTACCAAAGAATGGGCACCATATAAGGAAGCACAAAAAGCATACAAAAAGGCAGTATATGAAGCCAAGAAGGAGTCTTAGAAGTGCTCCTTTGAGAAAATAAAAGGTATAAAGGATACTGCAAGATTAAGCAAGATCCTTGCAAAAGCCCAATGACAGTCAATGACAGTCGAGGAATCACTGGAGACACTGGTGGATACACACTTCCCAGGTAACCTACGAGAGTACTTGGAACCCGAGGAACTTAGGACAGAACTCGTGCAAACAACAACGGGAGACATCGTCACCATCGAAATGATTCAATGGGCGATTGACTGATTTGAGAGATCTCTAGAATACAAGCAGTACACGATGGCCACCTTCCTGGACATAGAAGGTGCGTTCAACAACGTGAATGCCGACTCCATCCTGGGCTTCCTGACTGGGGAATACACCATTACAAAGCTAACAAGGATACAAAGATCAGCATGCACAGAAGCCACGGGCCCAATGCGTTCGTGCCCTGCAGCTGCTCTGATGAGTGCGCATAGTGCGATGAGACTGAAGGCAAGCAACTGCTGGAAGGAACACCGCATAAGGCATGGGAGGATACTTGAAGAAATAGAAGAACGCACGGACTACTACTTCTACTCGGATAGCCAGGCAGCAACTAAATCACTCACAGCCGTGATAACGAACTCTCACTTAGTGGCACAATGCAAGGGAACCCTTAATATCCTTGCCGAGCACAATGATGTACAACTCATCTGGGTGCCGGGACATAGTGACATCCCAGGCAACGAGAAAGCTGGCTCAAGCAGGCTCAGCTCGCTAAACTGGATCCAGTCAAGGATCCATGACCATTTCAGAAGGACAGCCAACAGGGAATGGTCAAGGAAGAGTGAGCACAAGAGATCAAAGATATGTTGGCCGATCCTTGACAGTAGGCGGACGAAGGAACTGATATCAAACTGTAAAAGGGATATCAGTAGAATCACAGCAGTCTCTACAGGTCATTGGACGATCTACAACACAAGCTGCAGAAGCTGCAAAGATGAAACGGAACCAGAGACACCGGAGCACCTGCTCTGCAAGTGTCCAGCAAAAAACAGGATCAGAGCACGCCACTATGGTGCCAACCAGTTAAAATCGTTGAAAGATGTTGGAAAGATGAAGATTACAGCAATCCTAGGGTTCCTCAACGACTGTGTGGGGTGGATCAAAAAGGAGCTCAGCTCTACTTGGAGGCTCTAGCAAGGGCCGCACCACTTCCACTTACCCTACGAAAAGGGAGTATCGATGCTATCGATTACCAAGTCGAAAAACAGATGGAAAAAATGTTAGCCGAAGCCGAAGAAGAGTCACTGCTTACGAGCGCATTGGTAAGCTGGAGAAGTTGCGGGATACCCAGGATCACAGACCGCGACAGCTGAGCAACCAGCTAGCGGAAGCCAAGCAGCTGAAGGTGCGCCTTAACCTGGAGATCGGAGGACTCAATTCAGATATAGAGCAGAGCAAGCGCCAGATGGCAGAGCAGGCCAAGGAATTATGCACCAACGTGGTTGCAGAACTGCAATGTCGACTGAAGTCTGAGGTCAAAGGGCGCAACCTGGTTAAGAAGGAGCTAAAAAAGATCACTAGCAAGCCAACCGAAGGCCACCAGGCCACTAAAAAGCACACGGGTGGTGAACGAGACCCAGCACTTCGAGCTCGATGAGAAGACGCGCGAGATTGAGTTGAAGCGCGTCCGGTCCGCAGAACGAGTCAATCGCTATCAGCGTCTAGAGATGGAGGGCAAGCTGGACAAGTATGAAAATACAAATATGTATTAAGAGCAACGGCAGCACATTAGAGTAGATGCAAAGATCGAGATTCAACGTGCTCAGGATTCTTACAAGAAGAACTTTGACCAAAAGCGGAAACCGGAAGTCAACTATCAAGTTGGAGATTTAGCAGCGGATGTAGAAGGTTCATGTAACACTTCCACCAGCTGTGATTACATCAAGTTATGACGATATGTGAAGGACAATGCGGATGCTTGATCATCCGGGACAGATGAGTAATCAGGAATGGCCGAATATAAGACTGTGTAGGAGAAGTTGAGAATATTAACAGCAGTAACAGCAGAAGAAAAGAAGATAAACAGCAGAAAAGCAAAACAGCAGATGAACAGCAGTAACAGCAGATTAACAGCAGCATAGCAGCAGAAAGAGAGCAGTAATACAGGAGAGCAG
>VNJZ01009912.1:0-31084 GCA_008042795.1 Drosophila asahinai | reverse complement strand
CGACCTTGCTAAGAGGGGCCGAAAAAGTGTATTTGTCTCTCGCTCGCACTCATTTGGTTGCTAAATTTTAGCGCTGGTGAGTACGTAGCTTTAGAGGGGCCGAAAAAGTGTCTTTGGCTCTCGCTAGCACTCATTTGGTTGCTAAATTTTAGCACTGGTAAATACGTAGCTTCAATCGGACACACTCGACTGCCGGTTTCCTATTTGTTTTATTTGGGATCAAGCAGCCAGACAAGCTCAAACCAAATCAAAGTCGGTTGATTCGAAAGCACAAGCTGCTCCAAGCGGTTGGATAAACTAAAAAAATAATTAAATCTTGATTTAACAATTAAATTAACTTAAAAAATAAAATAAAAACCGATAACAAGTTTCTCTGCGACTTTCGATAATTTTAATCGTTTTAAGAATGTTAGTGCCGGGCACCTTTAATCGGGCATAATCCCATCTCTATCTCACGAATTTGACAGTTTGAAAAAAGATGGCCTCTGACGAAGAAAACTACGAAAGCTTTCGCAAGAATAAATCGTTCGCGAGGAGTTCTCTGACCTCGATATCATTGCACAGCACGGGCCAGGAACTCGGCGACGATGAGGTCAAGTGGCTGTCGCTCAAAGTCACTGAAGAAATTAAAAAGCTGTTGAATGAGGCGGGCAAATATGCGCGCCGCACTCGGGATGATCGCGTACGGCTGTCCCACATCCAACATGCTGTGCGGAATCTGTGCCCTGACGTGCTCTCCAACTTGCTCCTGCGTGGGAATGTGTTGGACGAACCTGAAAAAGCAAAGCCCGGAATCGAATGCAGCCATTCAATCCCCAAGCTTCGGCCTCTGCAGCTTTGTGTCGACTCTATTTGTAAACCAGAGATTCGTTCAGCCGTTCAGATGCCGGCAAACATTCCGATTCCTCCCAGTGTGCCTCTTGACTCTGGTTGGCTGAGGCGGAAGCGGGCTAGTTGGATGAGGCAGGAGTGGGCCCAGCTCATGCCTTGCAAGAACTTTCCGCTAACCAAGGAGCAGCTAGAATTCTACCAGATGATCACAGAGTCCTGTGTTGGCGATTCGGAGTCCAAGCGCCAGATAGCGCTCCACGCTTTAGCTACAGATCCCACTGTAGGGGTGCTGCTTCCCAGGCTTAGCGTGTTCATCGGGGACGCCATAACCGTCAACATTTGCCAACAGAACATATTATTCCTCTTCTACTTGATGCGTATGATCAAAGCCTTATTGTCAAACTCCAGGTTGAATTTGCACAGATATGTGAGTATTCGATATTTGGGGGTCAAGTAGAGCAGCTTAAGAATGCATCTGTCGTTTTGCAGCTACACCTGTACCTGCCAGCCGTTCTGTCTTGCCTCTTGACCAATCAGTTTTTCTACCCAATCGGCCCGGTGGATCACTGGGTTTTGAGGGACTACTCGGGAAGCATAGCCACTGAGATGGTTCGGAACTATGAAGCCTATGACAGCGGCATCCTGCCAAGGGTTATTGGGTAAGATTCCTTGCCACTAGCAAGGGGATCCAGTCCTAATGATTTATTTTGCTCTTTTATTGAACGTATTTTTCTATTGCAGGGTCTACAAAGATGCTCTCTTGAAAAAGCCCCTCACCACGGTGTACGGGGCTGTCATCGGCCTGGGAAAGATGGGGAACGACGCAGTGCGGTCATGCATTCTGCCCCAGCTAGTATATCTATCCGGACGCATCGAGCCACACCTAAGGCCTAGCAAGGCATTATCAAGCATCAGCATGAACACTCTGTCCTCAAAGTTCATCAGCCATCGGCTGATGAAGATGTGCTCCCCGTTGCTGGATTCTAGGCCACATGATACGCCGGAGATGTATTCTGCTGCTTACGGATTACTGGGGCCGATGTTGCGCTGTGCCGTCATACTGTCGCGCTTTAAGGCGTACGCAGAAATGAAAGCTAAGGAGCAGGCAGGCAGATTGTCTTAAAAAATACCCAAAATTTCAATCTGTAGAAATGCGAGAAATGCGTAATAAATTGGAATATAGCGGCTAGCGGGAATCACAAATTGGCAAAATTGGCAGCACTGGCTACTGCGAATGTAGGCTTTCCACTCCTAGATAGAGCCATCGATAGTTACGATAGTTACGAATTTTCCTTAGGGGATCTCAGGACTTGCCCTGGAACTTGGCCGTTGGTGGAATGGAGATAGCTTGTGATTTTGGCCCTTTTATATTGCTCCAGCAGTGGCATTAGCAGCATCTTTAGTGCAGCTCGTCCTCGTCGGCGGCATCGGGAGCTGGCACCGCGGCTTTGAAAATAATTTAAGAAATAAATTTGTTTAATTTTCTATTTCCCTGAAAAATCACATATTTTAAGACCGAAAAAGTGTATTTATCTCTCGCTCGCACTCATTTGGTTGCTAAATTTTAGCGCTGGTGAGTACGTAGCTTAAAGTAATAATACGATATTTAAGTTGCATCTAGTATTAATATTCAGTATATTAATAAGTCGCTCGGATTTATTCCTGTGACAATGTCCCTGAGGCATTTCCTGCCATTTATCATCTGGTAACACTGCTGCTTAGCTGTATATGAAAATTGTCGCATAAAAATCGGGAGAAGCACTGGGAATTATGTCACAACGCAATCACCGAGTGGACCGTTTCGCTCAGATGACGAAGCAGGAGGAGATCATAGCCAAGAAGCGACAGGAGATCCTCGAAAAGCAGAAGACGGCGCAGCTGGCCAAGGCGGTGGCTGCGGCTCAGAACCTGGCGGCGCAGCAGAAAACGGAGACGCCAACCGTAAAACCAATTGCCCACGAAGAAGAGGAGGAGGAAGAGCCGCAGCAGCAGCAGGACCACGCTGCCTTGGATACGTCAGTGGCCACTTCTACAGCCGAGGAGGGGAATGGCCTGGAGGTGGGCCCTAGCGAGGCGACAGCCAGCAAGGGTAAAACGGACGACGCGGTGGCCCCTAAGACGCTCAATAGTTTCACCGGCAAGACGGGAAAGATAACATTCGGTCTAAAGCGCCAACAGCTGCCACAGCCTAGTGTGGAGCAACCGCCTGCGAAAGTTAAAAACACATTTTGCAACGATGGTTCCTTCTTGGAGAACTTTAAGAAAATACTCGAAAAACACGAAAAGCCTCCGCCGCCCATAATGGTGGCCCCAGTGCCCAGGTGGGTACCACCCACTTAGCGCTTAAAGGGAACCCTAACACAATTTCTTATTGCAGTGCGGAGGAGAACAGTGCCCTGGAAACACACGCCACCGAGAACAACAGCCCGCAGCAGCTGGAGGCACAAACTGCCATTAGCTCGGCGGCAGCAGCGATGGCCACTTCTATTACAGTGACCAGTTCGGCGCCCACTCATCTGGCCTTCGGCTTGCCCGTACAGGCCGTGCAACCGCCGCCACCACCGCCGTTCACCTTCAATCCCGCGCTCTTGACCCAGGGACCACCACAGATGCAGCTGCCCGCTGCCTTCTTTCACGGCCACCTGCCCCTGCAGCTGCATCCGGCTGCTGTGGCTCCGCCGCCGCCACCACCGCCGCCCCAGCTGCCCATTGCCCTGGCCAACATGGGGCAAATATACATGCAGCTTGGACCTTCGCCAGTGGAGGCTTTGCAGCAACTGAATGCCATACCGGCGCCCAAGGAGTTCGACTTGAACGCCATTCCCAAGCCCCAAATCAACCTGGAGGCCATTCAGATGCCGACTATTGGCGGTCATACAGCGGAGCAGCTTGGCCTGCTGCCCGAGCATATGGCCCACGCCCACCCACCGCCTCCGCCGCCACCCGTGCAGGAGGAGCTGGAGCTGCAGCAGCAACATATGCAGCAGGTGATGCCCCCGCAGCCCCCGGAGCCGCCACAGCCTACAGTTGTCCCGCCTCAAGGTGTGTATCGTTTGCGAAGCGACCCTCTTGTGTTCTGTTCTGTTTTGCCATCTGCCATTTCCTATCCACATTGGTCCTCTTATCCTTATCCCTATCCCATCCCGCTTCCCACTCATTCAATTTGTATCGAACTTTAATCGTTGAGCACGATTTTAAAGCAATTTATGTAGTTTTTTCAGAAACGTGCATACAATTGCCAACGTGCTTAGAAAACCTAATCGCACTGGTCGCGGAAAACGGTGAAGATTATGAAGATAAAATACGTTTGCATAGAAGCGAGTTGCATCCGGCCCTGTGGTAAATGACCTGAACATTTCTTAACCCCGGAACGGGACTCAGACGGGGGCCTCATCCCAAGGGATTACATAACTAGAGACAAGGGGGTGTTCAACTACAAGCTTAAGTCTTCCTTTTGTTTGCACGCATATGGCTGAGTTTTAATTAGCAAATTGTTGGGTTTTTACCACAGCTTATCCCGCTGTAATCCAAATTTTATTTGCGAGCTGGGGGGTAGAAGAAGTTAGAAAGGTATTTCATAGTTTTATTTAAAGTTTAGTTCAATCTTCTTATACTAATTTTATAACAGATACTATTTTATTTAAAAGTAACTTAATGGCATTAATAGTCAAGTAATCGTTTCACTTAAAAGCACCTCATAGATTTTATATTATGGTTTTTATTTAATAGAGTTCGATTAGCAATCAAAAGCAAGGTACACCCAAAAATAAAATCGTCATAGAAACTATACTATTGTTCCATGAATTCTATAATCTTGAGTATTACAAATTTGTTAATAAGCTTATTAATTTCATACGTCGACAGTATATAAATTATACTAATCTGCACAAAGACTTGAGAAAATTCACTAAAGGGAAAACAGGAAAGCACTAAATTCCATCTAACGCGATATATAAATAATACTAGAAAATACAAAATTGGAACTTTGGTGTGTAAAAACTACTAATGAGTATACATTTGGTATTATGCAGTATTAAATCTATTCTAAACTCGTTATACTGCTTGAGTAACGCGTAGAAAGGTTAAACTCTTATTGTTTAGTTTTGGGTTTAGTTTTTTTTAATTAATTGGAAACGCTAAAGGATAAAGGATAAATGCTTCGACGAAACAAACTGACGGCATATTTTTTGAGGGGGGATAGATATGATTACGCAGAGGCGGGCATTTTCGTGGACTCATCGAAAGCACAGTGATTACCCGCTCCTCAATCGTCGTCGAATAATCTGGAGGAGCCGGCCGGCGGATGCCACCGAAAAAGCACACACAATAAACCGCTAATGGGGCGGCGCCTCAAACAGTTACTCATATAATGTCTTTGTACACACGTGACTAGCGTCGAGCACTTTTCATTGTACGTTTCACTTCTTTTAAATTTTGATACTAGGTTTCTTTATGATAAGAGCTGCGAGCAGTATCGAAGCTATCGATCCCAACTCCTTGACTACGAACGCCAGCGGATCGAGCGGCAACGGGAGCGGCAGCATCAGCAGCTGAGTCGGGAGCAGCATCTGGCCCAGGCGCAGGAGCAGGAGCGGGAGCAGCCACAACCGCAGCACGAGGAACAAAACAGCAACTCGGCGGCGGACAAATACGATCCGGAGTCGGCCATTAGTGCGGACTTTGACTCGGATGATGAGTACATGCGCGGCATGATGGATCGCAACCGGGATAACATCAAGCGACGCATCGAGTGCCGCAACGAGCTGAGCGACGAGGAGCGGCGCGAACGAGAGGAGGCGGCCGCTGCCGGTGGTGGAGGAGCTGTGGATGACCAAGACGAGCAGGAGGATAAGGAGTCGCAGAGGCAGCGAAGGAAACGTGAGCGCAAGAGTCGCTGGGGCGAGAAGGAGCAGCAATTGCCCAGTACAAGTAAGTTTTTAAACAAATTAAGCTCCAGAAGCTTGCGTAGAAGCTTAATTTAATTTATCGTACCCATGGGAGACCCGTTTGCGAAAATTATTAAAATGTTGCCAAACCGATATTAACTTAAAATAATACTTTAATATATGGAATGCTCGTAAATATGTACACATATCTCTGCACTACAGAACCGATAAAAAACTTGTCGCTCTTGCTATGCTTCAAAAGTACACATTGTAGACCTGTTTCACCTCAACATTCTGCTACATTCTCGAGGATGGTCCATTAAAAATGGACGGTCCGTCTATTCACCATTCGCCCCGAAGGTTTCTATACGTATTAAAAATACCGAAAGATATCGATTCTTATTGCGATGGAGCAGTGCACTACCCTACCTTCAATTTTCAAACATTTTTCAGTGGAACAGGGCTATTGAAGAATGGACCATCCTCCAGAATGTAACAAAATGTTGTAGTGGAACAGGGCTATTAGTCAGCATCAGCATAGTTAATCGAAGAAAACCTGGACTTCTGAGTTCTTGGATGGTTCTTAAAATTTAAACCATTAATTGTGTGATTTCTATGGTGATAACAGGCACCTCTGGCGGTTTTGGAAACCAAAACAAGCCTCTGCTATCCAGCATCACACGCACCGATCCCGCACTCTTGCAGTATGCTCGCCTCAACTATGGTTCCACCCAGCTGAGCGAGGAGCAGTGGAAGCAATGCGAGGAGCACTACAAGGTCAATCTGCTGTATCAGGACATGATGCGGAAGCGCCAGGAGATCGATCGCTTGGCTCGCGGTGGCAAATTCAAGTACGAGTACGACTCCGACGAGGACATTGAGGGCGGAACGTGGGAGCACAAGCTACGCACGGCCGAAATGGAGGCCACGTCCTTGTGGGCCAACGCCTTGACCAAGCAGAGTGAGGGCAAGCATCACATCGGCGACTTCCTACCTCCCGAGGAGCTCAAGAAGTTCATGGAGCAGTACGAAGCGAAGAAGAATAACCGACAGCCTGATCTGAGCGACTACAAAGAGTACAAACTGAAGGAGGACAACATTGGTTTTCAAATGCTGCAGAAGCTCGGCTGGAAGGAGGGCCAAGGCCTTGGCCAGGACGGAGCCGGTATAGTGGACCCCGTCAACAAGTAAGTCATTGGCCAAAGCTTGGGCCATTCGATCTTGTAGTTTGTGTATTCAACAGGGCTCCACAGCGCGATGGAAACCAGGGTCTGGGCGTTAGCAGCGCTGCCCAGCCGGAGGACTGCGACAATGAATACGACGCGTACAGGAAGCGAATGATGTTGGCCTATCGCTTTCGTCCCAATCCCCTGGTGAGTAATAGCCCTACCACTGCAACATTCTGCTACATTCTCGAGGATGGTCCATTCTTTTACACGGGGTCTTCCAAAAGGGATCCATTCACCCGATTTTTCGTTGATATACAAAATGCCAAAGATCCAAGCATGGATATTAATAAGTCCTTGAACGAATCGGTTAACTTTGAAGAGGACATGTCGTCCAAGCAATTCAAATGTAAACCAAGACAAATCAGCTGTTCGTCCCATTCACATGTCGCCCCAGAATGTAGATGGCGCAGTGGAATCACCTACATTCAATTTTCAAAAATATGTTGCAGTGGAATTACACTATTAGCCAAACCATAATCAAACCTTCAACAAGTATAATAATTTCCTTTTCAGAACAATCCTCGTCGCGCCTACTACTAGTAATGCCTAGTTGGAGCATCACTACTATCCAGCAACCACGTCACGTGGGTTCCAAATGTATTGTATGCACTATTAGGCCCGTTTGGCCAACCACAGACACTAGCTTGGAGATCGCATGATGAATAAAATATCCTCGGGAACAACAAATTTAATTAGATCGTTTGTATTTATTCAAAATAGATCATAATTAACTTAAAGCTATTGCGTGTGAAACATATCCTTCGATAGATTCGAAGCGTATATGATAAATGTTTCACACAAAGTTAACTAGTTTCTATCGTCAACGGTTTAGGAGTTCGTTCATATAAAGGAGTGCGTAAGTAGCGAAGGCTCTTGGAACTAGAATCTGGGCTCTGGAATTCAATTTCAAGTGGGCTAAGGTAGCGAATCCGACTCAAACTCCAGGGATGAGCTCGATCCTAAGGGGGAACTATGCGGAACCGGAACACCTAAACGCTAATAATACTAAGTTGTACTCGTACTGGAAGCGAGGGCCTAATCTAGGAATAGAGCGTCAGCACGGGCGTCTGGTTGCCGCGGGCTAGCGCCACCGGGCACTTCATGTCCGAGGTGAGCATCTCCAGCCAGGACATGTACAGTGGCGCCGAGATGGCCTCCTAAATTAAATGGATGTTAGTAACAAGGTCGGAATCAAGATATAAGTTTAGCTCACCTTGCGGGGCATAGGCAGGGACATGACTACCAGAGACGCGTCGGACGAGTGTTTGACCACCAGCTCGTGGATGCGCAGCTGCCTGTTCGTCTTCTCGGCCATGCTCTGCAGCTCCTCGTCCGTGATGCCGAACTCGTTGAGAGCTCCGCGTCGGAAGGGTTCGATCAGACGCTTGTGCTTCAGCAGCGTGTCCGCCCGCGGCTGCTCGGAGACGCCCTTCAGCATGATGAGGTCCGAGTACTTGATGCGGAACTTTGTCAGCAGGCTGGCCATGCTGCGGGAATACCAAAGATGACATTGTTAATACGCTGAAGCACCACAAAGAGTTCTTTCCCTACCTCTTCTCCTCCTGCTCCTCGTCCTTGCCGTGGCACATGGCGAATACCCGCAGCTTGCAGTTCTGCCAGTGGGAGCGCATGGAGATGATGTAGGGCAGGAGAATGGTGAGACCTGTTAGAAGGTTAGGAGATTAGAAAGAGCCGTCTCGGGTGGGAAAAAACGGATCACCCACCTCCGTCATCGTACAGCCAGAAGACATCGATGGTGCCCTTGGCCTGCTTCCGCGTAAAGATGGTCATGGCCTCGAGCAGGTTCTGCGGAATGTCCGATCCTCCCTTGGTGTGATATGTCACAGCCGGCTGCTCATCTGTGCTGTTCACCTTGTAGCTGAGGGAACTGCGCTGCATATTGGGCATGGGCGCCGGCTGGGGTATCGTGAACGACGAGTTGGGACTGTCCATGCCGGCCAGATTCAGGTTCGAGTCGATGTGCAGCAGCTCGGAGGCGGCATTGGCGGCCGGCATCAGTTCGTTGGTGAATCCCTGGGCGTTGGCCGTGTGCATGTGACCCATGCCATTGACCGGCAACGTGACCTCGGAACTCAGCTCCGAGAAGTCCAATCCATTGGGCAGGCGGAGCAGGGCCACGCCCATGCGCTGCGAGAAGGCGTTGCTGTGGAGGATTCAGGTAAGATGTGAGTCCTCAACACAACGTTAGGTGGTACTTACTACAAGATGGAAAAATAGCTCTCCACCTCCTCCTTGCGGCAGCGATTCCAGTCCGGCTTGTAGCCCACGAGCACAATGTTCGGGGACATCTTGCCGAAGCCAGTGGACTTGGTCAGGGCATTGATGCCATCCTCCAGGCTGAACCCGTCGATCACATTGTAGAAGGCCTTGATCTTGCGGGCATCTAGATACTTTTGGCCGTCCTTCACCAGGTTCTGGCGGTTCTTGTAACCGACGCGCACCTGTCATTGTATTAAATCCCAATATAAGATCTCCGTACTCCTAGTAGCTGGCAACTTGGCCTATATTCCCTTGAGATCTGCAACTTACCGGTATGATGTTAGCCACAAACATGAGCGAGTTGTTCTTGGTGAGCAGATAGCCAAAGTCAACCAGCGGAGGCCTGGTCTTGGGGTCTCCGGAGAGGACCAGCACCTGCGGATGGTAGTTCTTCACGTGATCCGAGACGTTTTGCAGGCGAGTGACCGCCATCAGAGCAGCCTTGTACTGCTGCGCCTGCGTGGTGGATCCCCAGTTGGCCTCCGGCTTCCGGTACATAACCACCAGGTACAGGGCGAAGATGATGCCAAAGGTGATGATGGCCGCCACGTAGTTGATCAGGAACATGATGGCCACGCACATGGCGAATCCGAAGAGACTGATCCAGGCGTTGTAGTACTTGAAGGTGGGTCGCCATCCCAGGGGCTTCACGAAGGCCGCGTGGAATGTGCAGAAGTTGATGAGGGCATACGAGGCCAGGTAGAAGGTGGAGATCAGAGGGGCTATCAGGTTGAGCTCTCCGATCAGCAGGAAGCTCGTGGAGATGAAGAAGGTCAGGACGTAGCCGCGGTAGGGCTCGCCGTGCTTGCCGTACGGCTTCGAGAAGAAGATCAGGCCCGGGTAGATCTGGTCGATGCCCAGGGCCTGCACCAGTCGGGGAACGGACAGGAGGTTGGTCAGGGCCGTGCTCAGCGTGGCAGCAAAGCATCCGGCGTAGATCAGCGGCCCCCACAGCGACATCTCCTGCATCATTTCGTAGGAGTTGAAGAGGCCCCAGGTGCAGTTGCCGGTGGTCATGCAGGGCAGCTCCGAGGGGATGATGGTGCCGTTGACTAGGTCACCGGGAATGCCAGAGGCATCCCTCACAGCAGCGCCGCCGGCGAAGAGCACGAAGAGAGCGTACGAGGTCATCGAGATGAGCAGCGCCCAGAAGGTGCCCTTGGGAATGGCTGCTCCGGCATCCTTGAGGTCTCCACAGATGTTGGCGCCCGCCTGGATGCCCGTCACGCTGGGGAAGAATATGGCGAACACGCTGAAGAAGTCGTGGTTCACGCCCTCCGCGTACCGATAGTCCGATCCGAAGTTCTCCTTGAACGTATTCCCTGAAATGTGCCACCAGCTATAGAAGAGCTCTCCTTGGGGGATCTTTACAACTTACAGGAAAAGCCCACGAAGCCCTTGGAGATGAGGGTCTCGTTGCCGTTCGGTCCAATGGCAGCTCCGATTATGAAATTGAAGATGGCCAGGACAATGGTGACGATCAGGAAGTTCTGGGCCTTCGTCTCCCACTCCATGCCCACGCAGCAGATCAGGATGAGCACCAAAATGGTGACTGATCCAACAATTCGGATGTCGTTAATGCCATTGTCCACAATTTTCAATCCGCTGTTCTCTGGAAAAAGATCGTTAAACATTACCTAATGTTCAATAATTATTTAATTATATTTAAAAAAATGCGTAAAGACTAAATAGTACCCTGCAGTACCAGTTGTCATGATACGGTCTCATGATACACTTATAAATGTATCAAATGTATCAGGGACGCTCTCATTCGACAATCGTGAATAACCCACCAATCTTTTTCTTCAAAAATTATGTTGATGACAGTTTGATTAAATGTGGTTAAATTTTTGGCCAAAAATGGTGATGACAAAATCCAGATTTTGTCGATAAATGTATAAAATGTTGATAAATAACCGATGAAATGTTGATGAATCGTCGATGAAATAGGTTGATGAAGCATCTATGAAAGTCGATGAATTTTTTGCCTAAGCTCTTGATAAAAAATGCCAGTTTTTGTCGATGAAAATTTGATGAATTATCGATGAATTTGTCACTGATGACATTACAATTATAATTGTATCATGGACGCTCTCATTGGACAATCGTGTCATTACCGACCCATTCGCTTTCTTATTTTCTCTCTTCAAAAATAATAGTGATAAGAATACGATGAAATGTTGAGAAATGTCGATGAATTTTTGGCCTTAACTATTGATGAAAAAATCAAGTTTTCGTTGATGAAAAGATAATGAATCATCGATGAATTTGTCACTGATGACAGCCTGGGACTTGCCAATGTTAAATTCATTTGTGATGACCTTTTGTAGAATTGTTGATTACTAGTTCTGCAGTTATGTCTAATCATGTTCTTAAATACATAAGTGTGTACATTTATACTCCATTTTAGGTGAAAGGATTTATATTTAAAAATATTTAGTTATTAGTAACGCAAAACCATACACATTAATATTTATTCTACACATTTTATAGATATTCGAGTGGCTAAGAAAACCATCAATATATTTTCTATATTATTTCTCTAAGCAATTTAATTAACTCGGGGAACCCTTCCAAAATTTATACTCACTTAGCAAAACATTTAGCGATTCGCAGAAACCGATGGTATTCATTGAGGCCGAGACGGCGTTGGCAAAGGCAAACACCACGCCCACCGATGCCCCGAACTCGGGTCCCAGCGAACGGGATATGATGAAGTAGACGCCACCACCTTTGACCTCGCCATTGGTGCTAATGGCTGACAGCGAGAGCGTCGTGATGACGCAGACCACCGCCGAGATCGTAATTATAATCAGCGTCTGCAAGATGCCGGACTCGGCCACCACCCAGCTGAGGCGCAGGAAGAGCATGACGCCCCAGATGTTAAGAAGACATGGTATCAGGACGCCGACAATCCAGCCCAACTTGATGTGTCCGCCAGTTGGTTCCGGTTCGGGTTCGGGTATGGTGATGCTCTGAAACAGCAAAGGGGTAAGTTAGCAAGACAAATTTTTTGTTATTTTTACCTACTATTGTAGAAGTTAGACCTGCCTATATATTAATAAAAACTTCCTGAATTTTTATTTCAAATCAAAGTTCGGTAATTATAAAATTAGCATAGGACCCATATTCGCAGTGATAAGTATGATGTTTTATCACCAGAGTACTCTGCTAACACCTTAAGAACACAAATGGAGGATATCATGGGACCATGTGCTGCTAATTGGGGTAATCAGCGGTTATTAAGTGCCTGCCTGTTATACATATGTGTGATAATGGAATCTTGACATGCGTGCCATTCAATCGAAAGTATTCTTAATAAATATTTGCTAGAATTGGCCTTAACATTTTCTGTAAACTTCGTGGGACTCCAACAGCTGTTCCTCGGCAGATTTATTCGGCATTACTCATTCGACGCATATGCAATTTAGTACTCGTATTCAATTAACGACTCCCCGACACCAGTGGTACAAGGGAAAACAACACCCACCCTGCAGCAGAGCAGAGCGACAGTCAGATTATGAGCAGCTTCATATTGCTTTTCATTCTAATTAAAGTTGATTTTTATAGCCGCACTAAAACGGCGAGTATTATAAAAGTGTTCAAGTGAATGCTGAAGCCGAAAGGAGCTGCCAACAAGTTAACTATTCGGCATAAACCCACAAGTTTTGCCTTTGTTTCGGGGTTTAGTTTTGTGTTAATAGGTTGGTTGGCAAAATTGATAAATAAACGTTACCTAAAGTCAGCAAAGTTAACTGGGAAAGTGACGGTAACGCGTGTTGTTAAAATGTGAGAAGTGTTAAAAAATGTTTTATTGCCCGTCGTTTTTTGTGAAAAGAGGTAGCAAGTAATACCGGAAGATATTTAAGTTAACAGTATCGTAAACTGCCATTCTAGACAGACATCCCTTCTATACTTCCAATCTGAAAACGTACATATTCAATACTTTCAATAAGAATTAAAATGGGGATGATTACCTGGCATCTTCAAGAAACATAGTACTATCTTCCATGTTTTTGAGTGTTTTGTGGGTTTATAAATACTAGTATTGACTCATGATCAGTTCAATCAAAATAAAGAAAATATAGTAAAGCAAACAAAATATAAAATGCTTATTTCCATTAGGCAAAAAAACAAAACACTTTTAATTGAACCCCAACGAATGATTCCGCTATTCCGCAGATAAATATTTCCACTTGAAACAGAATTTATTTATCACAGACGGCGGTAACTAATTAGAGCGCCCTAAAAATTTCCACCAGGCGACAACAACTGGCACTGATCGGAGTTGGGCAAAACAATGTCTTGTGATTGTGATAACTTAATAGATTTACACAAGACGTTGCTCCATTGCCCTTGCCTTGCCTGGTGATAATTTTGCTATTTGTCCCAACCGACGACACGGCGAAGTGAGGCTCATTTATTTTATTGTTTGCCCACATAATTGAATGTTTTTTAAAACACGTCCAATTGGAATTGCCACACGTGGCATGGGGCAGTGACTGGGTTGGGCAGGACGACATCGATTGACAGAGCCGAGGGCGGGATAGGATTCCCTGGCCACAGCCGCAAACCAACCCCGAACGGGCGATTCGCACACGCTGCGTATACGCAATGCCGGTTAGTTAGTCTCTCTCGGTGGGTGGTTAATGTTGATTGTTTACACATTTTTGGCGGCTTCGAGCGGACGCCAACTCAGACAGACACAAACATAAACACACTGATATACAGCGAACAAATCCATATCTTTTAATACAATTTAATATTATAAGCATACTTTTAAAGAGAGCACTGTCTGTGAATGTTATTATTATTATTTATTTTAATTTTATTTTATCCTAACGAAACAGACATCTTATACATTATAGTTGGTTGGTAATTTATAAAGGTTCTGGGTTTATAATAATATAAATACCTCTTTGTGTTCATTCAGTTTATTTCAAAATAAACTAAACAAAAGTAAAGTATTTTAAGTAGCTTGTTGAATAAAATATTAATATAAATGAGAGCCTGATTTAAAAACTTTTATAAAAGTCATATTTCCATGCACGTTTTTCTCCGTGTCCCCAAGCTTTTCCAGGGGTGGGTTGGGGGTGTATTTGTGGTCTTACTAGTGTGGCCCCCTCGCGCTTCCTCCCTTTGTCCATTTCATTTAGCAAAATACGCATTTGGCTCTGTGGATGTTTTCCTCGTTGTCATTGCTGTTTTTGCAGTGCGAAGCGTGGAAAATTTTCGCACACAAAATTGGAATTGAAATTGGTATTTGTGCTTTATGACAGGAGGGAGCGGGACAAACTAGAGGATAAACCATTCTCTTCTTGGCTGGCTTGTGGCAGTGATTTGAGTCCAGTTAATAGACAAAAGCGAACCAAAATGATGAACAAGGGACGCTAGTAAAGATGGGCGGCCTGAAGTTATAATCACAGATTCCATAAATAGATGAAAATGAATTCATCTTCTGCCCCAGCGCAAATTATTATTAGCTTCACGAGGACTAAGTCTGTGGCTAATTTTGTCGACTGTCTCCATTTTCCCCAGTCAGCTTAAAGTCAGATATGTAGCATTCTCTTGGGTCTATGGTACCCACAGAAAGGCGGTCTTAAGTGGAAATGTATTAAAGTAAATGCGCAAAACCCCGTTAGGGCCAACGAGTTCTCTAATAAATAATCCAGAAATTGCATTTTTCCAATAAGGAGGGAGATTTCCCCTAAGTTTTTCCCTTGTGTTCTGTAAGTAACAAAAATGCAACACAAATGGGGGTAAACATATTGTTATATGCGCCAATAACTTAATGGCTCGTTCGGGGCAATGGCAGTGCGGTAAACAAAGATTTTCCAGCAAGACTTTCGCATTAGGAAATCAATAAAATGGTATAAAAATAGCGAACAGCTCTTTGGCTGGCTATGAATTGTAAATTCGAATTGTAATTACAAGTGCAATACGAAAGGAATCTCGAATGGCAAACACGCCACAGGCGCCCCCGTTGATGAGGTAAACAGAGCGCCGGCAAAACGCTCATACGCCGCGTTGAACGGCGAAAGATGTTGATAGTATTCCCCGATATTGCCATCCGGTTTGACAAATTACTATTGTGGAGAGGCTCGATGGCAGGGCTTTTTGAAAACTGCCAGGAACTGGTAATGGTTTTTCGGAGATGCCTTCCGTCCGATAATACATCTCGAGTGTACTTTCTGTCACGTTAATTGATTGAAAGTGAGGAATAATCAATTGCTCAGACAGAGCGTTTATCAAAATGACGTCCTGTCAGCAGCCCTGACAGCTTCAACGCACGGACACTTGTGCACCCGCCGCGCTGGAGTGGGTCCGATCGGCTTTAAGCACTCCTAGGATCCCCCACCCCGCATTATGATAAGCAACGAATCAGCCAACGTCAATGGCAACAGCTCCGGCTCCAGCGCCATCTGCAGGCTGTTGCTCGTGCTGTCAATTTTAATGACACGACACACTTGTCCTGCATTATCCTCCATCCACACACACACACTCGCATATGGTATTGACTACAGTCGCCATTGCGAGCTGTTTACCCTGCGACGAAGGCGAAGGCGATGGGGACGGCGAAGGCAGGTATCCAGCTCAGCCCCGCCCTGCCCCGCCGCTCCTTGAAACAATGTCCGTGTGGACAGATGCATGGCTGCATCTTGTTGACAATTAATTTGGCTTCGGCGCTGTCATCGATAGCGTCTTTCGCATTACGGGTTATGGATGAATGCGGAAAAATCCACTTAGGGCTCCGGCGACTGAGTGCAAATCGAATGAAACTCGCTCGTGTTGATTGCGAGTGTCCCCAAGGCGAAGAAATGTGGGAAAGTAAAAGGAAAACTTGTTTTCTTCAAACCTAGCTGCCCTGAAGGCATGACTTGCAATATTTTCGGTCTTAAGTTTAGAACTTAAGTTAAGGCTTAAACTTCTCTACCTTATTTTTCCGATCGAACATATACAAAATCTGTATTTCAAATGTGTTTTTTATGCTGAATTTATGAATTAAATATCTTTCAAATAAACAGCAAGATAGCTCGAAAATGAAGTAACTAACGCTTTGTACGTTGAAATACAGCCCAAAAGCCTAATCTATTAGTTTGATCAACTTAAAAAATAAGTGACAACATTCTCCATATGTTAAAATAAAGTTAAATAAATTTTGTATTTTTTTTAGCTATTAATCGTATCAAAATTTGATGTCCGAAAATTGTACAGTGGATTTTTCTATACCGGCCCCTACAGCTTCAAGTAAAAAAAAAATTATTTTGCACTTTCACCCCCATTTCTCCTGAACCAATTGATATTTCAAAGGGCAAGTATGCACAACCTTTTCCTAAAACGATACCCTTTAAGTGGTATATCACTTGGACAATCGTAAGTAAGATTATAAATATGGTCAAAAACGCGTTAAAGTAAACCAAGCATAAAAATGTTACCTAAAGTGCAAAAATTACCTGAAATTGTAGGAAAAATTCCTAAAATGCAGGTAAACTTAAGGTAATGCGTGACCTAAAATGGCCTAGTGATTCATGCTTAAATTTGTGCAATTTTGAATACATTTTTTTGTTACACAATAAATAATTATTTATTATAATATTTTTTTCGAAGTATAATATTCAGTTGGAAATTATTTGCGCACACGCGAGAAAAAATTTAATTTTTGATACGCCAAGACATACTTCCTCATTTGTTGGGCTTTTGAACATTAAAATGCAAAAAAACGTTTGAAATAGAAAACCTGAGGCATTCTGGTACTTAAATTTATACATTTAGAATTTATAATAAATTATTTAATAAATTATAAGCGTTTTAAAATTGTTAGAAATTTTAGGAAAAATTTACTAGCTCTTAGGAAGAATTGCCTAAAAATCAAGTCTATAAGTTTTTTAAAAATAGGCAAAAGTCTATTATCTGGGTTTTTTAGGTAACCTATTACCTAAAAATGAATTGTGGCGATTTTAGGTAAGGCGTTACCTTGGAATTAGTCTACTATTTTTCTGGGTGCAGTTGTCATTTATAAAGTTTTGGGATCTTTAAAGTAAAGCATAAAATTCTAATTTTGTGATATTTTTCGAATGAAAAAAAATTATTTTAAGTTCTTTCACATTTTTACAATTTTTAATTCAAAACCAAAACAACCAATCAACCAAAACATTTTGTTATATTTACTGAATGAAACAAGTAGTTTTAGTTTTTTCGCTTCTTCACATATTTAACTTGAAATAAACTTATAACCCACAAAATTAAAAAAGTTTTCATATTTTTTTTTTATTTTTTTATTCTTTTGATTAAAATAGAAATTCGTACATGTAATGTTACCGATTTTTTGTGTAACGTTACCGGCTTTACTTTTTTGCCTATAGGAGTATCAGAAATATATTTATCTGCAAGTCAAATATGTATGTCTATTCTTTTAAACTTAATCTTCAAAATAATGGGCAGGAAGAAAAAACAGGATTGCTAGATTCCCTGATTTAAACGAAGGAATACATTAAACTCAAACTTACTTCCAAAATTTGGTACCGCTACCGACTAATTTGAACTCTTGTAACACCTAAGATAGGGGTGATAATAAAATTGAGTTGATACAAAATATAAGTCTTGGAGTGTGCTATCAGATACATATAAGATATAATAATTTGTTTTGTTTTGCATTTATGGAAATATGAATTAAAATGTGCGTACAAACGTAACGTATTTAGTAGTCGCCCTGCGCACAGTCTTGGTACTCATCGTCCCTACGTGGACGGCCGCCCACAGTGATATACATATATTACTTTCTTCCAAAACGTAATGCTTTGTTATGCCGAAAAGTAAAGCAGCTTTAACATAGCCTAAACAATGCCTTAAACAACTGGCTGATTCCAGTTATTAGCAATATCTTTAGATTCCGTCATAAGTAGAAACTAGACTAAATGGACTTCGCTTGAATTTCCACCTAGTTCCTTTGGAAAATATTTGTATTCGATTATCAATGTGCCTCAGCATTTGCAGGAAATCTATCTTATCGCTTGAAGCTGACCAAAACGTTGTTTTCTATTATTTAGGTGCCGTCTTGGACTTGGAATTCCCCTAATGAGCCGTCGCTGGCTTGTAATGCAATTTTTACGATATCTATCTTACGCCGTGGTGGCGCTCAGTAGCCGGCAAAGTGAATTAATTAAACAATACCGAGAAGGCGAGTCACCGGGAAAACCTCCGGTCCAAGGCACCCCCAGACGCGAGTTGGCTATAGACGCATCAAATTTATTACTTGAGCGATAACCATAAAAACTGTAACGCTGGGAGAGCTTATGGTACGCTCCACTATGGCCCTACTTATTCCCTCTAAACGATAAGCCCAACAGGGGCGATGGGCGGTGGCCAGCTGATTTAGGAAAGTGGAGAGCCTTGGCAGCGGTGCTGTAGTGACCGTGCTGCTTATCTTAAGTGGCCACACCGTCATCACGTCAGAGACGCTCCAATCTGTCGGCTCCGCACATCAATCAGTGGGATGCCGGGAAGACGTCATGGAAAACTTACAATTTGCACGTCGGAAATGTGAAAATTGATCAGGTAAATAAGTCAGACAAACGTATTATTGAAATACAGATATAAATATAATAAATATAAGTATGCCCGCATGTAGATTCTACTGTAAGGCTGACCAAAGTGCGAGCGCAATCCGAAAATGTTTCCACTTCTGGCTGGATCCATAATTTTTGGTATGTGCTTTTTGCTCTGCTTTGTTTATTTGCCGAGTACTTGAAATGTTTTCAGAACCGATCGGGGAACGACTGAAGTGCGCCGCAAGGATTATGCCACGGCGAACACTGAACAGATCCCGGAGTACGACACTAGAAAAATACTCATCATTCTCATGGCGGCACTTGGGCCTATCAATAATCCCAGCAGCAGGTTGATAGAAAGTTTTTGAAGGCTATTTCCCTTGACTTTTTCAAGTGCATGCCACACTTACGATTTCTGGGCCGATTGTTGGGCAAGGTTTGCTGAAGAGCAGATTTGCCACGAGGTTGCTATAACTATAAGCCTAGATAACACAGTATTCTTGACTATAACTGATTAGTAGTTAACTGTATGTATGTATGTCACGATTAGAGAAAGTTAGAGGACTAGAGAAAGGATGTTTACTAACTGCCACTAGAATTCAGTATTCCTTGCTGAACAGATCAAGTACCCTCCACATATTTGATTGTTGTTGGTAAATAAACAGTTCACATAATTCCATATTGATTTATATAAATATTCATTTTGAAGAACCAAATGTACTTTCACTTCAACATATCATATTTACAAAGAAACTATAAATTTAAAAAATGTTTTTTCTTACTACAATGTATTCTACGAGTTCTTCTTAATACAAAATATGCCATTTTGTCCAGGATTAATTTGAATCAGGCTTCATTTACCCCGTTTCCATGCATTATGCAAACTTTTATGGTAATTCCCCTCACTTGCGTCACTTTTAATACCAACTCACCTGATCGGCCGCCTCTCCCTGCAGCTCTCCGATGGAAGGACGCTTCAGATTGCGCATGGAAATGCGGTAGTTGTCCAGTCGCGGCAGAGTCTCCCTGCAATCAGAGAACAAGCGGAAATAGTCCATTAGTGGGTCGCCGTTAGCAGGAGGTGAAACCGGAGGACCAGGACGGGTTGGAAATTTCCATACTGATGAAAGGGAAGCAGAACCATCACCGCCTCGGGCAGCATGACCGTTGCGTGCAGCGTGCCGAGCTGAAATAGCCACTCTGGCTATTCCACGCACTGGGAACCCAAGTTATTTGTGTATACACATAAATAATAAGACAATAAAATCGGCCAGCCAGCCGAGTGGTAAAGGTAGACGGGCAGAAGGTCAGGGGTTCCGCGCCGAAAACGAGAAAAATCCAGTGTTTTAGGGGAAAACTCTTCTGGGTGAAGGGAGGTTGCCATGATGTATATTTACTGATCGCCAACGAAAACAGAAACAAAAGCAATAACAACTGAAACAGAGGCAGCCGCTGCCAAGCAATGCCAAAATATAATTTAAAATCTTAAAAAGGCTTAAAATCGGAATGAGGAAGGCAATAATCAAAGAGCACAGAACGGCGCCAAGATCGGACAATGGCGCCGCTTCCAAGGGATCAAAAGGGGGCAGGTCGACGAATGACAACCACAAGGGGAATCTGAAGGGGTGACTCTGGGATAAATGCACTCTACACGGCGTACATTAGTCATACATAATTTTTTTTTCGCATTATAATTCATGAATTCGTCGTGTCGCAAGCAAATAAATTAAAACCTCAAAATCCTAATCAGTCAAAAGATTACGTTTCTTAGGGAAACCCCTTTATAAACGTTGACTTGTTCACGTAGTTTAATCTATCAATTATGCAGATTCCATAAAACAAAACTCGAAGTCTGACCATTTTCGGTCAGCAAACCAAAAAACCAATTTAATTATAAAAACATTTTATTGGTCTATATAATTATTTCTTAATTTGTAATATATGTACATAATGTCTTAATTTGAAGCACAAGTAGATACCAGATTCTTGAGTTTGATTTATGCATAGAGTCATCGTGAAGGGCTTTCATATTTAGGAAATAGTTAATGAATGGAAATATATATATTTTATTTGAATCTTCAATGATTCAGTGAATTAAAAACTTCTAACAAAAACGGCAAAACCCTTTACAAGGGTATATACATATCATTTGCTTTTAATGTCGATAAAAAATTAGAAAGAATTCAGTTTTATTTTTAAAAATCTCTGTCCTGTATTGATATTAAAAATCTAAAAAATAAAGCAGTATTATAAGCGAATATAAGCACATACTTTCAGCAAACAAAATAAAATTCTAAGCCTTGAAGGAAGTGAAACACGTTGTAAATAAAAGCTACTCTTTAAATTAAGAATATAAAATACTGTGACGAAATTCGAAACGTTGGTCTTTAAATTGTGAGCTTCTGCTTCTTAACGCAACTATCCTATAGTGATCTTTTTTACTGACCTCCTGACCCGAATCGTAATGCAAAACTTGGACAATTTTGGAAAGTGTGTAACTCTTACTGCGATCCCGGAGGACGGCATAAAGTTTCTTAAAGACTAATTGCACTAATTGAAATCCAGAATCCTTTCTTTTTTACATCCATATCCATGAACTGGGAATCCCCCTTGGATCGCCGCTCAGCTCCTCCATATAGTAATTTATGATTGTTTATTAATAACAGGCAAAAGCTTTCGAGGGCGTAATTCATTGTGCTACTAAATAAATTGCAAGCACATAGCAAAAAGAACAAGGAATCTTGTGGCTTTTCTTTTAATTCCAATTTCAATTTTCCATATCCCATTCGTTTGCCAGACAGCCCCGAACCGGCACTCCGCCGACGGCCCCCGATCATGTACTCTGGATATATGCTGTGTGTTTATGCACAGTGGGTAAACATGGGCGCATCATACATATATGGACTTCAGTCTAGTCGATGGGAATTGATTGCTCGTCCGTTGCCGCTTGCCGGTTGCCGGTTGCCGATGGCCGGTTTCGCTGGGAATCAGCTGGTCTGAGTTAGTTGTACAATTGGAGCTCTGCAGAGTTCCAGGCAGCGCATCAATCAATTGAATTCATTGGCACTCGCATAACCCTAATGACAAGCCGTAAATTTATTTGTTGACACGCTCATCCTCCTCGAAACTGACAGCTCCGGAATTCGGAAAGTGCGAGTAGAGCGCATTTTCCGATCGCGAATCCTTGGGCCAAAAATGGGAACCGGTTTCTGGTTTTTCGCAGTGCTATTATTATTATTGTTTCGGCGCGCTGATGTAACTCGCTTGCCGTGTGCAAAGTTCCCGGGAAAACAAATCATTTGCTGTCCGAATTTCCCACAATTTGTTTTTCGGCCAAATCTTTGGCAGCTTCTAATTGAATTTAATTCGAGAATGTGCTTATGATATCCCGAAAGTGGAACAAGTGTAATAATTAATTCGAGAAGCGTTCGTGGTCGCTCTTAATGGAAAGTCATGTGTCAAAAATTGTTTGCTCAAATGTGGAAAAAATGGTAATTAATCCGGAATCAATTTGATTTAGCAATGATCTTGTGACATCTTAACCCTCTGTAAGGCAGCTTCATAAGGCATAAGGCAATCTGTAAGGCAATACATAATACTCAGTTATTTGCAATGCATTTCATCTTCCATTGTTTTCTTTTTGTTATTAGTTTACTTTACAAATATTGAATGCAGTTAGTCATTAACAAACTGAGTCTTATCAGTATATTTTATTGCAAGCCATCTAACATCTATTCAATAATAATTTATAATGAATATATTTGAGAGTTTTTTAAACAGCATACGAATATTAATGAATATACAAAGCATGTCCACTTAACTGCGCCATTAGACAATTATTTATAGGAAGTGCAAATCCAACTGTGATTTTCCCAATTACTCTCCGGCTGATCACTGATCCCGATGTGCTATAAATTAAACACTTTTAATTTCGACTATGGTGAGAGGGTCGTGTAACAATTGACACTGGCAGTGACACATTACTCCAATTTTTTAACGATTTCGCCTTCGGATAAGCTTTTTAATCCGCTGTCATTTTTTGTGTTTATGTGCTAAACGTGATTACAATAAATTGGCAAAAAGTACCTTTCATTTCTGAACGGAATATTTTCCCACTCCGCCAGACTTATTCAGGCTTTTATCTGCTTTATATTTTGCCTTTTTATTTATTTAGCTATACTTATTTATTTTTTTCACTTTTCCAGTGGCTGTAAAGCAAACAAAAGAGGCCAGAGTTTAAACAAATGTCGGCAACTCAATCGAAACTCATTACGGAATGAAAAGTTAATGATCAATTTGCTTTGGGAACTTTAATTAATTGTTGCATTATTTCTAAATTGTTTTAGATGCAAGCTCGGACCCCACGTGCACCTTAATGAATGGAAATAATATATCTCAAGCAAGCGAATAAATCGCACTAATCGAAGCAATTATCAAAAATTCTATAAATGGTATAAAGCATCTATCTATCTATTGTGCTTTAGAACAACTGAAAATTATTTTGCTTACCGAGAGCATCGCAAAGAATATAAACATAATAGTATTAGTTCCATATTGACTCTCCAAATTGTTCATAGCTAAAATAAATTCTGTTGCTGTTTTTATAAATTTCGAGTAATTTTAAATCACGACATTCGGCTTAGGAAAATTAACGAAGTAAGTCCCTTTTTTGCTTCTATAAAAATGTTCATACTCGTAAGAATTTTATAATTCAATTTTATAATTCAACATTCAAGTCCGATGAGAATTTTAAGTCAAAAAGGTTTAAACAATACAAATTTGTTTGTCGTTTTAATATTTCTCAATAATGGGAGACTAAAAGTAATTCTTTATTTAATAAAATATGAAAAGATATGAACATTACACTTTGAAAGCATTGCAAAGTCTAATTTCAAAATCATAAACACTTTATTGAGGGTGATGATAATGGGTTTCCTATGTCGACACGGTTCAGAGGAAACGGCTAACCATTTGAGGAATGCATAAAATTATAATTAAACTCACTTTGTTAGCTGGGCGAGACTGAATTTGCGTTCCGCATCCGATTTGCGCAGGAAGTGCCCGAAGCCGCGAAAGGATAACCGCGAGCTCCGACGGTTCTCGCCACTCTCGCCCGTAGCCTTGGGCTGTAGGTGGTTCTCGTTGCTGGACGGAGGATGAGCTGCATCGGGCTGATCGGGGCCTGCGGCACCGGAACCCGCCTCGCCATCGTATGCGGCATTTGTGGTGCCGTTCACCTTTGAGATCTGGAAGCGATCGGCCATAGTCTTGCTGGGAGGACTCCCTCTGCTTATCTATTAATTGGACACTGATTCTTATCGATTGCAGGAGCACCTTTCAGGAAAGTTAGCACACTGAGCACATTTGCATTTTACACACCCGACGGGGAGTGGATGGGATGGGATGATATCACTCGAATCGCGAACAGGAATCGGTATCGAAATCGGAAGGACGCGACGTCCGGCTGAGGCAAGTGTCCGAGTACGAGTATTTCGACTGCGCCGACCACGTCGTGTGCTTCGGATGAGCTTCTATATATTTTATTTGGCGGAGAGCGCGAAATATACACTGATACGGCTGAAATATCCGTGGCGGCAATTACAACTTAACGCGCCGACTGTCGCACGGCGTTTAAGCGTTGTCAAGTGTTTACCGCTTGATTATTATGGCTTTTTGTTCCACCCCAGTCAGCTGCTCCTCTGCTCTGCTGCTCTGCCGCTACTCTGCTTCCGCTTCGTGGCTTCGGATTTGGCAGCGGATTTCACGCACACAGCGACGCAATCCCGCTACGGCGTGGTGGGTTCTCAACAAGTGTTTGTGGCGGCGATGGCCGAACTCAACACGCCGCCGGAGAGCTCTCTGCACGGAGCACTAACGGGCAGCGCAGGAGGTCCAGACTATGGGATACCCGCTCTTGGGAGCGCTCTTATTGCGCGTATACGTAATATTGCAAAGTTTACGTTCGCATTACGTATACGTAGCCGAACAACTGCGCATGCATAATTAATTGCACCAAATAATTCGAGTGTCATATTGTCCTAATTAATGTTCTTATGTAATTTAAAATCAAAGACCTCAGATACCGTGCAAGCCAAAAATATTAAAACTGAATAGCTCTAATAAAAAGATTAAATTAAATTGGATTGGTGTTGTAAAAAGTTCAGGTTTTATTAAATTCAAAACAAACCTTGTGTAAATTAAGTATTAAATAACGTAAAGTAAATAATAAGTAAATAAATATTAAATATTTAAGACCAATAAAATCAGGATATATACTATACATTAATTTACAACATCTCTCTACGGCTGATGTATTAAAGCTTTATTAATAGTTTTTCATTTGTTATATGATACAAATATTTAGTTTAAATGACAATATCTAAACACATAAACAAGTAATAGAAAAACTAAAATATTTAAATCAAAATAATTGGTTTTGACCATCATGGGATCTCAAGATATTCGAAGAAACTTGTTTAGTTAAAGTAAACTTAATTAACTTATTTATCAAACGTGTTTACTGCAAGTATTATTTTTATTCCGATTTGATTTCTTAATAATGTCAATCGTTCTTTGTGTTTATTTGCGGAAGATCACTTGTTTGCAATTTTAAAATTACTGCTAACCGGTCCCGGCTGTATATTTTTGATCAACGTCAACAGAATCGATGTTGCCCTATAGTCTGGCTGAGAAGCCAGTTGTTGCCACCAACACGAACGAGATTAGCAATCTCATATGCTCATTAAGCCCTATAATCAGCGTTGCGTATCGCAGGAAGCACTTTCCAGGTGGCAGAGCAGAGAGTGCAGCTTAAACTTCCAGAAATTATTATTACACTTTGTTTATTTTGACACTTGATGTAGTTGTAGGTACTTGGATTAAATATAAAAATACTGTGTAAACAAAATTTGTCCCAGAAAACGGAGCTTGTTGTTTATTTTAATTTAATTCAATTTGTATTTATTTTGTATGTATTTATATAAATTAAAATATTTATATCATCTTTGCAACGTCAATGAGCTTGTGTTTATTTATTCAGCGGCCTTATAAATTAAACATGGACTACTTATTTGGGTCACTACTGAATATTTACACTCCGAGCCATGTCACTAATATATTCGCGAAGAAGATCCTTCGCTAGGCACTGGATACACCATTTTGTGGCTGTTGGAATTGGGTATTTAGCACCTTGACACGTTCTTTGAGTGTACGATTGCTTTTCGGCGATTCGCTGGCGTTTGCGATTGCGGTTATTAACTCGTTTCGTTTGTTTACCCAATTCATAACATTTCTCCGAATCTCTGCGCTCATTCACAATCGTTCGCACACTAAAACTTAGACACACTCGTAACATCTTTACTATCATCTAAGTCAACTCGACTCGGGACAAATCAAGCCAAGACGGCAACAGAAACAACACAGCCTTAATCGAATTAAATTCGGTTTTATCTGGTTTGATTGGCCGGCTAGCTGGATGGTAGACTGACTCGTCGGGCCGCATTCAGCTCTGCGTCAGCGTCACCCGAGGCGGGTTTAATAAAGAGCGCAACGCGGCGAAAAGAGTTATTTTTATTAAGTCTCTTCGAGGTGCCCTGCGCCGAACCTCCCCCAGTAAACCCCCCAACAAACCCGGCAATTCAGCAACCAGAGATCGAGAGAACCAACTGGTCTCTTCCCAGCTCCATATCCCCACTCTCTTGAGTCAGATCGTTCTAGGACACATCTCGTTCTAATCGGTTTTATGGATCACCATGGTATTCTGCGTAGAGTAACATTTTTTAAAAGACATTGGTTATCTCCTAATGACTGAGTCTAAACCTTAGAGGTACTTCTTTATAATGATTGAGATTTGAGGTTGATATTCGGATATATATATTTCCTTAAGGCAGATCCTCCTAAAAAAGAGTATTATATCTCATCTCACATGAGTGTCATGCAGAGTTCAAAATTCATTTTAATTCCCAAGAATTTTTAATTTTAGGAAACATTTTAGGGTTTAACTTTTTAGAAAATACAGCACTTTATCTCGAAGAGGTAGTCTTGAAATCGATTGGATTTTTTCTTGATTTGGTTATTTTGAGGATAAGCGGTCTTGAAGTCGCGAAGAGATTACGCTTCATTTTGAGTTTATAGAGGACAGATCTGAGGGGGAAATGAGACAGAAAGAAAGATTGTACTCTGCAAAGTTATTGTTAGATTTGGCCACTGCCACACGTATCGCAGTTTATACTCATGTTTTCGACGGCCTTCTTTGATTTGTCTGAGTGGAGCGTTTGGTGGAGTGCTGGGCAGCCGTGCTTCTCGATTCTGGTATTTTTGTTTTTGGCCTACTTTTGAGAAGAAAAATACCAACATTGAGAACTTTTTTCTTAGTGTTGCTATTAGACAATAACGTTGCTGTGATTGGGAAAATTGAGAAAATACAATTTAATTTAATTACTTTTCAATTTCATTTTATTTTCATATTCGATATAAAAAAAACTTTCATTTTATTTTCATATTCGATATAAAAAAATATAGGAATAATTAGAATAGTACTGTATATCGCTGTATTTTGGTAAATTAAAGGTATTTCGTATGCGGTATAGATTGACTTTTCATACCTAAGGTTATCCATAAGAGGTTGATTTATTTTTAATGTATTAAGAAGAATGGTTCAAAGTAAAGAAAAGTTTGCAATACGATTTGGTAAATCCATATTAGAAGTTCTCATAGCCTTTATATAGCAAATTTACCTCAGCTAATGACTCAGTGTTTTTATTTTTTTATTTTATTGGAATCACCAAAAGACAGCTCATTCTAAGAATTAATTCAAAATGGAGTTTACCTCGGCTCGACGACTTTTTAACCTTTGTTATCCAAGTAATTTGTTGCTCACGAGCAATGAGATATTAGTTTATGGCTTAATGAGTTACAAGTATAGATAGATGTACCGCTGCAATCAATTTGTTAACCCACCAAAGTTGCATATGGTTGAAATAAGCAATGGCTTAGCAAAGAGCGGGATAATAGGTTGATTACGCTATATAACTGCTTTTAATATCAGCCGTGTGTTCTGCTGATATCACGCAAGTGATTAACGATTTGTTAATTATCAAAAATATTTTTATTTCTTTATAAACCATCAGTTGAACGTTTCGATGAATATATTTTTCAGCGAAACTGATTTTTATTCGTTTACGATACGATTTTCACACGTCTTCCCATTACGCTTGGCTCTTTTATTAAAGTTTATTGATCGGTTCCTCGGTGCTCTTCTATAGACAATTTGTTTACCGCTTCCAATGATATAAATTGAATTTCTCCTTATTCATTCCGGAATTTGAATACCCATACAAATTTAATGCCGAAAATCGATTGTTTACAGAAATACCACAAATGGAAAATGGAACATAAAATATATCAAAAAGAGCCGGCGCATCCGTTGATTCCCTATATAAATAAGTATGTACATACGAGTATATTGGGTGTGATAAACGGTGAAAGCCATAGTTTACTTTTGCAGTCATATTCCCAAGATGTTTATCTAACAATCCCTGTGTCTCTATCTTGTAAATTTTAATTCCGGCCCGGGGGATCTTTCTAAAATTAGTTTTTGTTTGGGAAATCATCTGAGCTTGTTTATATTTGCGAATATAAAACTGTAATTGGCGGCTAGACTTGTGTTTTGCATCTCGTTTATATGGCAAGTACCTGCAATGAACAGACCAATTAAAAGCGAATTATACTCAAATTGTTTTCGACAATTTCGGGTAAACACCTCCGGGGGGTTACAACTTGAAGCGCCAAGTTTAATTTTGTTGACTTTATTTATTTGAACTCTCTATTACTTCAATCGCTTACTAAGAAATTTTCAAGGGAAATAGACTTGTTTGTTGGAAGGCAGGTGGCATCCACCCTTAACCAGTTACAGGCGGCTTTTGTTAACCCTCAACTGCACTCATTAACACCTCTCCAGGCCGCTTGTATTTGGACTACAGGCGATTTCTGGCTAATTGATCGAGTCAACACGGCAGAAGCACAGATAAATGTATTGTTTAATGGCTAAAATTAAATATTTTAGACTCGGCAACTGCGTTGTAAAACGATAGTACGCTGCTAATTAATTCGAATCAATTATGAGCCATATATAAGCTATTACACGGGCGGGTGATAACGTCTCCCAATGGCAGGGAACTCGACTTGGACTCTTAATAGGCGCGGAGAAGACAAAATGGCCATGCGCTATCGCGTCGGGGGCCAGTGACATTATTTGACACTCGTTTATTAATTGAATTAACTGCCTTATACCACTTTAAAAAGAATTTTGATCGGACTGCGTGAAGGAAGTTCCACACGAATCGACAATAATCTAGATTCGATCGGTTGCGACTGGGTTTTAGAATACCTGTCATTGGCGTCAATTGTTTTCGATCGCCTTACAATATTCGATGGTCGGCGTGTCGATAAAGTCACTTTGTGCTAAGTGTTTGGATCAACATAGATCAGTTTACGTAACCGTCGCATAACACTTGTCTAGAATGTAACTGATCAAGGGCCGGACATTGAATGAAATCCTGTGATTGAGCACTATCTTGTCTATATTTACAGAGAGATTTCTAAGATGTAATCCCCATCTTAAAGCAGTGGTGCCGAATGACCTGACTCGCTAGTCAGTAATGTATTCTGCCTGCACAGTATGTCCAAATTGTAATAAACGCACCGTGCGGTCAAATTTTAATTTAGCCTTTTTTAAAGTTAAAGTCCCATTTTTAGGCCTAGCTACATTTATGCAATTAAGCGCTGACTTCCGTTGATTACAGTCCTGGAATCAATTTTGAATTAAAGCTACAGTGCGGTGGGAATTCAATTATTTAGCAAATTGGGCATATCAACTTACACTGTCTACAGCTTATCCTTACACAGAGAAATATGGCATCCTAAAACTGAGAAGACGCCTTCTCAAATCTGTCCTCTTCTCATTTTAAGAACGCATTTGCCTCAATTTCTAGGTTTAAGTGTATTTTCCTCACCTTGAGTACAAAAAAACAAAATGAACAAATATTCTCGAATTGAAGTGAATTTATCCTCAAAATTTAGTAGGTCCCTAGTAAAGTTTGGTAGACAAGAGGTGAGAGAATAAGAGAGGCAAAGTCCCTCTCCTCTCCAGCTTTGAATGGCCGTTGCTCCGCCTTCATATTTATATATTTATATCCATTTAACTTAAACATATTATCTTACAGAAGCAATGCCAATAAAAATAAAATAATTAAAAGTATATTTTATTGTTGCTCGTTGCCCCGGTTGCCTAATTAGTCAACAATTGTTGGAAGATCTCCATTTATGCACTCTTCTTTTTCCTGGCACTTGCCTCCAGTCATGATATCAGAGACCCACTAAGCTTGATCGAATGTCTCTGTTGATCCCCACTGCAAATCGCTTAAAATAACACCCACTGTTATGGCACAACTGATTACCTGCTTATATTATATTATATTCTAATTTTAAAAACTAATGTGTCTCAGTCACTCTTTTGTGATATTTTACTTCTTCTGTATATTTTATGATTCTGAAAGTCTTCTGAAAGCATTAAATAAAATAAATTATTATGGTATATTTGTGACAGATTAACATACAAATAAAATAAAAGTATATTTCTGATCGTCATCTGATTGATCTCACAGTGGGTTCAACGCCATTCGACTGAACTCTATCGAAAATAACAATTATAGGTAATTCTCTATTAACGGAGCCCCTTCCAAAAAAAAAAAAAAAAAAAACCATAGATAGGGGGTACTTCCACATGCATTTGGGTATTTGGTATTATGTTGGGGACGCTCTTAGTTTAGCCACAATAAATCTTTAAAGTTTTGCCAAATTCCCATACAAAATACAGTGGGCTGTGAAGCTTAAAATGTTTGTCAAATTGTGCTTAGCGTAAATACTATATATGTCGACACTTTGCACACTTTGAATACATTTAAGCGTGAAGTATAAATAAAACAACAATTTGACAACGTAAAATACTTAGTAATTAACTTTTTAATTCCATTTTTTTTTTTTTGTATTTCAATATTAAGATTATATTATATATAATCTTATAAAGGACCTTTCATGTCCTTATTTTCGTTTAATGTCAAAAGCAAAAATCGGCCGTGCAAAATAACATAGGTTAAAAAAAAGATAATTAATTAGGATTACTTAAAGTAGTGCCAGTGGCACTACTACTACTACTACTCGCCTCCGGCGCTGCTTTACGTTCCCTCTGACATAATGATCACAGCATAACTCTTATTTTACCTCATCAAACTGTATGCTCTTTACTATAAAA
>VNJZ01009911.1:0-20669 GCA_008042795.1 Drosophila asahinai | reverse complement strand
AAGCTGCTTCATTAAAAAAATTGGGATGAAAATCTCTGTCAAATTAAGTTTAAAAGCCCCGCCAGTGGAGAAAAAAAATGTATGTTGTGCCATTCACTTACTTTTTACTGTCTGTCCGTCTGTCCGTCTGTCCGTCTGTCCGTCCGTGTGAAACAACAGATCTCAGAGACTATAAGAGCTAGAGTTACCAAATTTGATGACAACATTGGCATCTGTTGCGCGCAGATCAAGTTTGTTTTAAAATTTGGCCACGCCCACTTCCGCCCTCATAAATCATAAAAAACGTTAAATAAGCTATACTCGTTTTTTTTCGGGTAAAAGTTAATAAATACAAAAAATGAATAAAATAGAGCGGACGTTTCCTGAAAATTTCAGTAATATCGGATGATAAACATCGGAGATATTAGCAATAAGGTTCGAATTTTGCTGTTGCAAGCTGAAGCCGACAGGTGGCGCATTCGAGCCTTGGCCGTGCGATATAATGGCGCCAATGTATGTATGTACAATGTATGTATGTACAATTTTAATTTGCCTTTTAGTGTGAAGCGCAAACGTTTAGGTACCGGGTATCTCACAGTCGAGCACAGTCGACTGTAGCTTTCTTACTTGTTTTTTTTTGAGGTCATGTGAGATGGCGGTTTTAGTTTTATTTGTTTTTATACTTGTTGTTATGACAGTGCATGTATTTCACATGGTAGGAATGGGCGGAAGTGCCCTCTGTTCTGTTTATAAATCTCTTGCTTTATTTGCACTTTGGCGCATCAACTTAAATTAAAAGGAAAATATAATGCTGAAAAGGAAACAAAGGACACACACAAACACGCTTCGGGTGGCTATAAAATCAAGTTTGTATGGGTGCAGCCTCCGCTGCTTATTTTCCCTCCCTAATGTCCTGTCCCACTAGTACTTTTTCAGTGTCCAGCTCAGTGTGTGTTTCATTCGTTTTACTGTCAACGGTGATTAGTTGGCCTTAGTGTGGGTATATATATATATATATTTACTATATAGACATATGTATGTATGGGGGCTTGTTTGTTTACTTATTCGACGCCGCCGGTTTGTCTTCTTTTCGCTCTGTTTAGACATTTAATTCCATTTTCCTTCGTACTGAGAGTGAAAAATTTAATTCAAGCCAAGCCGCTTAAATGGCTTAGGGGCACTTTCGCTATTATTTTAGGTTTCTTTAGTCAAATGTTCACTGGCCGTTTTGTGGTCTTACTTGGTCAGGCTTCTTATTTTGCTACATTAATGGGCATAGAAAAGGTTTTATTTTGTTCAGAATGCCAAGCAGTTGGCAGTGGTCTCTGAATATAATAATTGTATATTCTCAATGGATAACGTGTACTTGAGAATTTCCTCCCTTATATAGCTTTGGGGTAGCTAAGAACTAAGTCACCCGCCAGTAATCAAAAGCATAGATATTATAAAAAACGAAAAAGCCTTTTTTCTTCTTATAAAGTTTAAATAAAACACAATTTCATGGCTGCAGAGCTGTTCAAGCGCCGCGTACACTCCCTAATATAAATTTACATACTTGCCCCGCTAATTATTCATAATTGAAATAAGTCAACTGCCTAAAATTTCACAAAAAAGTTTCGCCCCACCTTGAGGGATGATGATGATGGGCGCCCGTATTTGTTTTTGGTTCTGTTTATCACTGGGTTATTTTTCATGGCCCAAGGACGGGGATGCTCCAGGCATAATACGGTTAACAAGCGGCGGGTTAACTTTTTGGCTTAGCATAAATTATTCCCGACTGTTCCGAGCGGAAGTCGGAAGGATCCTCGTCTGTCCCCGTTCTCCGACGATTGTGCTCTACAATGCGGCAGACACGCATCTTCATTAAAAACCTACACGATGGAAATTAATGAGCGCCAAACGTGGCTTTGACGCCCCCTCGCTGCGTCAGGCCCCTAGTTACTCATCAGATTGGCAATAAACGGGATTCCGACACGTGAGACAAATGCATATGAGTTTAGAGACCTTTTAATGGGCCTGCTGGAAGTCGAGCGAGGAATCGGGGCGGGGTATGGCTATTAACATGACAGACACCAGTCCGGACAGGATGTGTTTACCCTTGGCTGGTATCAAATTAGCGCCCAGACAGCGCACACACGCATTAGGTTATAGTTGGCCCAACGCCGCGTATACGTAATTCAATTGGGGCACAAGCTGCGTATGCACAACGCCCATGCAGCAGCAAACTGGGAGCGCTTTCGCTGTGTAACTTTTAATGGGATTTCGCTTCACCTAATCGCATTGGTTCACTCAAAGTTGACCAAGTTTCGCTTTAACTCTTCCGAGTTTCTGGGACTTGCTCACTTGCCCTTAACCACCTTGCTTACCTTTTCCAATTAAAGCCAAGGGCAGGTGGCGCAAAGTCTTAAGTTCTAATTGAATTCCATCTATAAAAGTCACAGGAAAAGGTTTCGTTAAACAAATGATAATGAGTAAAAAATGAACTTTCTCTAGATAGATATATGGCTTTGCAAATGAATACAGGAAAAATTCAAATTAATTAATAATGTATTCATGTAGTCCCTTCTAGAGAGGAGTATCAAAAACATCTATAATAAAAAGCTAAGATTGTTAGTATGGCTTTCTCGATGTTTAATTCATCCATAGAAAGCTAAACAGTTCCTTCTTTTATTTTCCATTTAGTTTTCGTTACTATACTTTCCCTCTAATCTGAGACCAACTTTATCCATTACCTAGAACCAATCATAGAAAAAAAGTTTCCTGGTCATGCTGCAGAGCTGTTCCATTGCCTTCATCTTATTCGCTGGCAAATTGACTTTAGTTTTCATCAACTTTCAAAGCCTTCCAACTCTAGTCTCAATCCGATCTGAATCTCGACCTTGTACAAGTCCCCAACTTGCATATTCACGAACTTCATTTCCGTTTTCCATTATAGCGGAGGGAAATTTCATTTTCTGCGGCACTGATTGGGTCAGGGTACGGGCTCTCTGGCCGCCAGTCCTGGTTTTCCGTGTAACAGGTGCACACGGATGAAGATTGCCGGGAAAATGGGATGTATTGGGGGAAACGGCGATGGAGGAAGCAGGTGAAAATGTGTGTATTTGGGCAGCTTGTTGAGTGTTTCGCTTTCACAGCCCAGGATTGTTGCTTCGGCAACCTGGACCACGTAACTCTCATTCTCCTTATTCCCGACTGATTGCCTTTTAATTAGTTGTAAGCTGATTATGCAAATCAGGCTGCCACAAAAAGAACCTGGTTAACTCCTTATCTCCTACACATTTTACCAAAACTCGCAGTTCGCTATTAGATCTGTTTCTGTAACGGACACTGACAAAGTAGCCTTATATGAACAACTTGTGGTACCATCCTTTTCCAGACATGATCTTATTTTCATGACCTACGCCCTTGACCTACAATACCTTGACTATGAAATATTTTTTATGGATTTTAAAAATATCAACTATGACCTTTTAGATTTAGCTTTTAATTAGTTAGTTGTCCGACTCAAAAACCATGGTTTTATAACCACATAACAGAAACAATTATACAGCGCAACAAGGCATACAATAAGTGGAAAAGGTACAGACACCTCAAGCTTATGCTCTGTATAAGTCATTAAGACAAAAGGTAACCACGCTAATTAAAACTGCCAAGACAAATTTTTATTGCCGTAAATTTAATAATGCATCCTCTACTTCGCAAACATGGAAATTAATAAAAAGCCTGGGAATATGCAAATCCAAACCATCCTGTTTGTAACAGGAAACTTGCATGTGTAAATAAGTGGGCCGGGAACCAAGAACTTGGCATCAACCCATTAAAATCAAAATGTCTTGCCATAAGCAAGAAAAAGATATTCCTTGATCATTTGCAGCCACTTCATATTAATAATGCCCCTCTGGAATATGTTCAGCTGTAAATTTGGGATTTACTTTTAACAGAACACTTACATGGAGCGATCACATACCCAGAGCTGTAGGTAAAACATATGGTTAGACTATTGGTCTCTCACTCTCTCTTACTGTTTCTTCGCACATTTCAAAAGTATATATTCCTCCAATCACAATAATGTTTAGAGTTTAGAAGAGCAGATAAAGTTATAGTAATTAAATTGGCAGAGGCCAATTCGGTAATTTTCTATTAAAGATGCCCCTTCCAAACAATTTAAAAAAACCATAGATAGGGGGTGTTTCAACGTACATTTAGGTATACAAATTATGTTGGGGACGCTCTTAGTTTAGTTGTAATCCATCTTTGAAGTTTAGCCTAATTCCAATACAAAATGCGTAGCAAACACGCACACTGACAAATGATGAATACACAAAATTCAAGCGCCTGTCTGTGTGATCGTCGCGGTACAGTGATCTGTGAAGCTAAAAATTTTAGTTAAATTGTGCTTAGCGTAAATACTATATACATATGTCGACACTTTGCACACTTTGAATACATTTAAGCGTGAAATATAATTAATTAAAAAACGTAAAATACGTAGTAATTTACGACATTTCAATATTAAGACGTACATTTGAGTTTAAAAATTATAAGAAGGAGAATATTATAGTTAAGCACATACAGTTTGATAAGGTAAGAGAAGAATATTGCTGTAATCATTAGTTCAGAGAAAACGTAAAACAACGACGCTGGCAAAATTTATTTTTTTTTTTTAAAATCGCGCGCACGAGTTCAATAATAAGGCAATATTAAACATTTGCATAAATAGAAGCCTGGAAGGAAATAGGTCCCTCGATGTCATATTTGGTTATGACTTTGATGAGCACTATGAGATGTCACGCTCGATGACTGAAATAAAGGCGTCAGAGGAGTGTCTGGCTGGACAAAACCTTCATTGCCAAGCTGGAAAAGGCCATGTTCAGCAATGGACAGAACCGGGAGAAGGAGCAGTACCAACTCTAACCAAATGTATGCCAGCAAAGATATGGTGTACAATCAGTCTCGCATCCATCAAGAACGAAGTAACTTCGAATCATTTCACCAGTCCAACAATTTGTCTGCGGTTACCACCGCCACCACCCAGATGGTGGTTATTTCCATTTGGTAAGAACAGAATCACGAGCAGCAGCCGTTAGAGCGGCCCTTGACCTCGTTGTCGATCCAGGAAAGAATGTTGGACAAGAAATAGGGAGAAAAAGAGGCGGTTGTGCATGGTCGAGAGAATCTGGGCGACGACGTTGGTGGTCATTGTGCGCAAATGAGCTATTTTAAAAGGAAATGGCAAATCTGTCTGCGGTTACCACCGCCACCACCCAGATGGTGGTTATTTCCATTTGGTAAGAACAGAATCACGAGCAGCAGCCGTTAGAGCGACCCTTGACCTCGTTGTCGATCCAGGAAGAATGTTGGACAAGTAATAGGGACAAAAAGAGGCGGTTGTGCATGGTCGAGAGAATCTGGGCGACGACGTTGGTGGTCATTGTGCGCAAATGAGCTATTTTAAAAGGAAATGGCAAATCTGTCTGCGGTTACCACCGCCACCACCCAGATGGTGGTTATTTCCATTTGGTAAGAACAGAATCACGAGCAGCAGCCGTTAGAGCGGCCCTTGACCTCGTTGTCGATCCAGGAAGAATGTTGGACAAGTAATAGGGACAAAAAGAGGCGGTTGTGCATGGTCGAGAGAATCTGGGCGACGACGTTGGTGGTCATTGTGCGCAAATGAGCTATTTTAAAAGGAAATGGCAAATCTGTCCAAAGTGTCTTTCATATATAAAATGAATAATAAATGAATAATAAAGCATCAGCTACCTACCAAAAAGAGCGTTTAAGAAGCGGTCACACTGGAAAAAGATTACATCTTTTTCGGGTTGCGAACTGTTTTACTGTCTGCGTACTAGGCTATACGAAGAACACAACATGGCCGAAATGGCTCAGAAAATATTTGATATCCCATTGAGCGAGTGGATTGTATGATAAACTGCAATTTACCGCTTCCAGAAGAGCAAACAATCTAACATGCATAAGACCCAGATCACTGACATCCGAGAGGCAATTCCTTATTAATGCTATTCGATCGTGGAATCAACTCCCCAATAATTTCAAGAACATTTACAGGGGCACGCATTTCAAAACTGAACTACTTGCACACCTCAAAAATAATATTAGATAAATTAAATTTGAAATAAAAAGCGACTTAGGTTAGTTTTAATAATTAGTCTTAAGTTAAATGTTAAGATAGATTATTAGAAACCCTTTGTGACTAGCGCATTAAATTATAGGTTGAATCTTGTAGCGTAAGGATGCCATTTATAATTAATACAAATACAAATTTAAACAGCATGTATTCTGCTGATATATGGCATCGATTTGGTAACGATTCGTATGAGGCTGAGCCAAGGAGTTAACAAAGTTTTATGGCCCTGCCAAGACCGGTATTAATGTTTAATACAACAGGTAAACCTTCTTAAGCGGGATAAAATAACTTAACGGATTTGTTGTATAAAGTTATATATAAATATATGTAAATGTAGATATTGCTAATAAAACGGTTCACTTTTTGTTAATTTTGTAAAAGCTATTTCCTTAAAGTCGATAATAATAATAATTGCGAATAAGAATCATAATCCTGTTAAAACCTGTACTTACTTGAGCCTCCCCCAACCGCCTACATTCTTCGTGTCTCTTGATTTATGTATATTTAATAATTCAGACCTTATCACTCCAAGCAGCAGAAACTTCCTCCGCAGCTCGGCCTGTTTTTGCCACGATTCCACCCACAAGCCACCCAAAACTCACTTACTCATGTGACTGAACATAAAAATTCCGTATTCCGCTTGGCTCCAAGCGAAAGAGGCAGACATAGTGGCCAGAAGGAGAACGAAAGCGAGAACGATGCAGAGTGCGAAGGGAAATATCACTTATAGACATAAAAATGCAAATTAAAACGAGATATGCTGCAGTCCGCGTGGGAGATGAAGGATGACATCTGCGAACCGCAAGAGTCAAATGGGAAAACTGGGGAAAACTTTAACACCAAGCTGGAAGTGAACCAAAGCCAATAATTATTGGCCCAGCCTACTGCAGGCCATTTCTGTGGCTTTGGTGGACTATTAGCCATAGCTTAAGGGAATAAGTGTGGCTGGAAATGAGGCGGAGACTGGGTAAAACTTTACGGTATTGTTCTGGCCATGATTTCTCGGAGATTCTTTTTGGTTGTTTTGCGATGTCTAACGTGCATTATCGACACGTGCACACGATGATTTATGAAGTTTTGAATAATTACCGAATTGCATGCTTCAATAAACAGTAAAAACCCCCTGAGATTAATGGCTTTACAAAAAAAAAAAACAAAAAAAAAAAAGTTCAGACAAATATCTTTGTATTAAGATCTGTTTAAATTTCAAAATAACATGTTGAAAGCTTTAACTTTAACTTTAAAATATGTACAGTGCTGAACTTAAGTGTTGGCACAGTTGCAAATGTCAACTTTAAACGTTATTCCCCGACGTATGGAGCATTTAAATTATTAAATTTGTTTGCATATAGTTGAATTAAACATTTGTGTATTCATTGGCACTATTTTTTAATACTTTTTTTTAACGTCCTTAAAACTATTTAATCTTAAACAAAAAATGAAAGTATTTCGTATTTCTTATTTTAAGCCTAATCTGGTCATTTTTGGGGAAATTGATAACGGAACTTCCCCTTAACCATGGCGTCCAAAAGTTTATGCAAAATAAACATTTTTGGCGCGCTTTTTTCGGACTTGGTTCGTGCGACAGCTTCCATTAAGATGATTGAGGTTTGGTTTCCTCGTCATAACCATAAACCCACGATTCGTCACCAGTTATGACCCTCTGGAGCAAATTTGGGTCTTCGCGGACAGAGTCCAACATCTCATTAGCAATGTTAATGCTATGCTGTTTTCGGTCGCAATTGATCAATTTTGGTACGAATTTCGCGGCGACCCGTCTCATGCCCAAATCATTGATAAAAATCGAATGGCACTAGCCAATCGATATGTTTAGGTCCTCAGCAACTTCTCTAACGGTGATTCGATGATTGGCCAATACCATTTTCTCCACTTCATTAATTTTTTCATCTGTTGTTGAAGTGCTCGGGCGTTCGGCACGCTCTTCGTCGTTCACATCCTTGTTTCTTCGGTCCAAGGTAGCTTCTCCGTATGCCACAGTCAACATTCGGAATGCATCCGCGCACTTAATATCGTTTTTCACACAAAATTTGATAAAGGTTCTTTGATCCATTTTTTTGAATAGGTAAAAATCGAAGACGAAACACGTACAAGAAAAGAAGCTGTCAACAATTAAGTGAACATTCAAAATGGCCGAGCTTGTCGACATAAGTGAAAGACATGAGTACCAACAGAACGCCACAAAAAAATCTAAATTCGAATATACGTAACCCGGGAAAAATTCGAAATTCGCGATACTTTTTGAACACACCTCGTATCTTAACTAACAAACACGTGCGTAGCTCAGTTAGTTTTTGTCCAATTTAAGTGACTGATACCTCATTTTGTTGGAAATTTCAATGGTAATAAAATATAAAGTTAAAAGTTAAACAAATATTTTTTTTTAATATTTTAAACTTAAAAATAGGTACGTAACCTCAATAATGTATCTAATTGATATAGGGTTTTAGCTTTTTTCGCTTCCGTTGACCTTTCTTACAGCCTAAAGATGATAAGATTGTATAAACTTGGCTATTAAGGACTTTTTTCGCTGAAATAATTTAATTTCTATGTGCTTATGCTTAAATGGTGACAAAAGTCAAAATAACCTTAAAAATTGTTTATTTTTCATAAACTTTTTGACGCCATATGGTTAAGGGGGAGTTCTGTTATCAATTATTGCTACAAACAAAAGAGGCAATCGCCACTCTGTCACTTTCCTGTACGGCAATCTTGACCAGGTTTAAAATAAAGAAATATATTACAAATTTCAGTGCCGCTCCGGGGACATGTTTCAGCTCAACGCAATACAAGCGCGGCTATTGAAGAGCGTTTTTCAATAACAAATTGTTTTCATTCCGATGCTGTCAATCAAAAAGTGTCGAAAACAATTCAATAAGCCTCGTTCCTGTTACCTGTTGCTCTTGCTGTTGCTGCAAGGTGAGATTGAGTTGGCCGTGTCAGCAGTTTAACGGCTCACTGAACACACACGTAACTCCGGCAAGAGAAAGAGAGAGACGGACAGTGAAAAGAACATCTCAAGTGTCAAATGTGCTGAACTAGAAAAGTTCCAATAAAGAGATGAAAACGGAAGGCCAAGGGAATCGAAATTGAATTTGCCTGAGGACATTTTCCCTGCTCACATATTTATACCACTCGGTATTACTGTGTGTGTGCAGAGGACAAGGCTGGTAAATTTTAAGGTTTTTGCCTACTGGCAATTTGCATGGCGGTGGCTAAAGTGCTTATCATTATAATCAACACCCAAGCAACAAAATTCGTGCAAGCGTAATGCGTCCCTGAAAGGTCGAACTGTCAAATACACTTTGTTGATAAAGCGAGAAATGTTAGTACGGTTTTAAATACTGTATTTCGGTTTCCTCCTACGGTTTTAAATGCCATTGCTAATTTGGAGAGATCTCTAAAGTACCTTATAACCATAGAAAGAGTGAATAATTATATTTTTTGAAATATTATAGTTTTACGTAAATTTAATAGGAAACTGCTTTTTTTCAGTTAGCATATGTAGATTCTCGTGAAGTTTTATATTGTAAGATATCAAGTATTATGATCATAAGACCCTTGACAACTTAATAAGCAACCACAAATGCGTAACCAAATCAACGGGCTAAGACAACCGGAAAAAACGCTTGGCGTTATTCGCTCACGTGCGGAGTGAGGGCATTTCATTGTTATGAGTATTGTTGATGGGACAAGCTCATTTTACGTTTATTAACTTGATAACAGAAGGACGAGAGGAGTAAGGCACTCCCTTTGATACTGTTTAGTTTATTTTTAGACTGACTGATAAGAGCAGAGCTGGATGATTCCAATGCTAGTCACTACCGTGACCCCTATAATACTACTTACTTCCCCCGCCTCCACCCGCATGTGGCTGCATTAATTGGCATCCACTTTTTTGCTCTTTTTCCTTCATTTCCTGTGTTTGCCAGCCACTTGTCGGTTTGTTTATTTCCTCCACTTCTCATCATTGATTAGGTTAATCACACATGCTACTGATAAAGTCTATCGCCGGATAAAGAGGAAAAGCGAGCAACTGCGATTGGCATCAATTATTGACAGTTGATAAAAGTTTGTGGCTATTTTTTGGGGTCCATAAGGCAAATCGAACCCACTTTACAAGAAATGAACATAGCGTATACTTAATATGAGAGTTAAGTGAAGACTTTGTGACTTATTTTTTTCCTCCCTTTTGAACTGCATTAGTTTAAGCATTTAAAGTCATAAGTCAAGCTCCATGACTGCATTTCCGCCCCCGAGACAGTAAGCACAAAACATACATGCGGTCTGTATGGAGAATATTTAGAAGATTAGAACCCATATTACGATGAGACACAACTGTCTTGGTGAACCCTTTGGTCCTCTGTCATGCCTCTTTTCGAAATTGTATAAAACTTTCACGCCATTCTCTATGTGCTGTTCTGTTCCCCCTTTTACCATTTTTCCATTCTTATTTGTTTTGTTTGTTGCGGCGTTTGACAAATTCCAACGCTTCAACGCGTCCTTGCAAGAGGGATGATAAAAAAGAAAACAAAAACAACAAGAATAGGAAAACAATAAAAATTGAAAGAATTTTCTTGCTGAAACTCATTTGCATACAATTTTCTGGGCTAAACCAAAATACAATCTCCCCCGTCCAAAATCATTGAATGTTTTTCCTTTACAGCCCAGGTTGTATTGGATTTTATTCACTGACGCATTTTATGCGGCTTTTATATTTGATGGGTCACATAAAACTATTTATGAAATGACGAGAAGCCATTTCTGTTTATGCCTCCCATATGCGATTTTTTTGTTGCTTTTTGTTCTGACCATCTTATGTTTTATGGCCAGGACTTGGCTTTTATGCGATTTGCGCTACCCCACGAATCCCGTCTCGTAGACGTTAAGGTTACCCAAAAACAAAAGTTAATGGGACGGGGTGGAATAACGTTGAATGCTTTCAGTGGAATTCGAAATAAATCAATAGAAGAGCTGATAAATCACAGTTCCGCTCATTGATTAGCTAACGATGCGCCTATAATTTCTCTGTATGTGAGAAAATATGAGTCTCAACGAAAATGAATTAGCCGGGAGCTTTTAAAGAGAAAACAGAAGAAAAAATGTCACGAAACATCGAAATGTTATTTGATTTTCACTTTAATTTTTGTATTAATATTTAAGTATTTCTTTTGAATAATACATGTTTGCAAATAAGTATTCATATAGGGATACTCTTCAAAATTGAAAGACATTTAAACAAAATAAATATGAAAGTTTATATTAGGAAGTAGTCTTTTTTGTAAATATTCAGGTTCCCGGGACTTTTCTGATTAACCTTCGAGAATATTCAAGAGCCTTACAATCCCGACTTTAAAATTATTTATAAACTTAAAGTTTTAGGATTTCTTATTCTTAATAAAGCAAGTTAATTCTAACAACTTACCAAAGAGGGCGTATGGCCAAGATAAGCAGCGGCCCAGAAATTCTCCCTCCGCTTTTATAGGCTTTCTGAGTTTCTTAAATATTTAATGTGGCACGTTTCTTAAATTTTGCGTTGTCGTCTCGCGGGTCGCGTTGCCACACGCCGTCACATATAACCATATATATGTAGATATATTTTATATATCCTGATGTTATTTTTTTTTATTTACGACATTTAATTTTATATTTATGTACTTTGATTTTCATTACGCGATGCGGATTTGCGGCCCGCTTAACCTGCTCACAAAAAGAGAGAAAACGGAATGTGGGGATGAACAAGGAATACATATTAAGGAGCCCGCGCTGCTCATATAATTCGGTTTTATTTGATTTGATTCCATTTTTTGCTGCCTGTTTTTTATTTTCGTTCGGTTTTAACAGGATTTGAAAGACTGAGGGACGGGTCCTTAATATTAAGGCGTGACGGCCAAATTGGTGTCGGGATAAATGAATCTCGGCTCGTCATATAAAGTGATTCAGATTTCGCTGCTTGAATTCAAGATTTCCTGTTGAGCCCTTCAATTAAATTGCGTGAAAAATTAATGCGCTCAGCGAAACTTGGCGAGAGTTTTCTCCCAGCACATCTCGTTTTTTTCTTTCTTCCATACTTAACAGCATGTCCTTGCCCCAGGCTTCGGTAATGCATACCAAACACATTTTGTTTTTTATATACTCAAAATGGTCATAGCCTAATATTAATAGTAATATATAAAAAACAACTAAAAACACTATAAAGACTCTTTTAGTTATTGAATATAATCGAACGAATAAATTGAATAAAATTCAGGTGGTAACTTGGGATGCCCTGTGGAAGGGAATCTAAAATCCGTCTACACCTCGGGTGCTGAGTTATTTTCATTAAAATGTTGGTAATTTCTGTAAGAGCTTCGACTCCTTCGCCGCTGATGCTCGCGCTTCTGCCTAGCGCTGCTCGCTTGAATTAATTACACAATTTAACTGGTTTTGCTGGCAAATCGCATTATAAAGTGGTTTTTGATGTTGGCCCTTTCGGAAGCTTATATTGCGGCAGGTGCAACGGGGAAAAGTTATGCTATGTATACCGTTGCCGTTGGCCCATCGGGCGTATACTTAATACCACACCAAAGCGTTTTTGGAACACATTAATTAAAATTGTGTAAATTGCGTAGGGGAATTATTAGCATAATTTAGTATTGCTCCGTTCTTTTTGAAAGTTATTTTTGCTTGTTTGTTTTGTTTGTGTTCCTTGCTTCCTATTAATTATTTATATTTAATCACTTGCAGTGTATTATAATTATACCCTTGCAGAGGGTATTATAATTTTGCCATAATATTTGCAACGCAGTGAAGGAGGCATCTCCGACCCCATAAAGTATATATATTCTTGATCAGCATCACCAGCCGAATCGATCTAGCCATGTCCGTCTGTTTGTCTGTCCGTCTGTCGGCTTCTACGCGAACTAGTCTCTCAGTTTTTGAGCTATCGAGCATAGTCAGCATTTCAGCATAGTCTTATTTCTTTAGCACGCAGTATATATGTCGAAACGGCCGAAATCAGACTACTATAGCTGCTCCTATAGCTGCCATTGGAATGATGGCGAAATTAATGTAAAAAAAAATGTAACTACTCTGTTTTTAAACGTATTTCTATAAATTTTGAGATATATCAGTTTTTTATGGTTCTAGAATTACGGTTTTCATTTTTTTAAGATCGGACAACTATATCATACAGCTGCCATAGAAGCGATCGGTCGATTTATATGAAAATGTAAAATTCTACATGTAAAATGTACAATTTACAAAATTCGATATTTTTTCAACATTACTAAAATGGTTCGATTTTTAATGATCCAATTGCAGACTGCAAGGGTTTACCAACTTCGGTTTACCGAAGTTAGCTTTCTTTCTCGTTTTAACCTGAAGTTTGCAAAGCATTGAAAGATATATTTATTCTTGAAAAGTATATATTTTCTATAGTATTATCTGCAAGGGTTATAAGCTTCCGCTTGCTGAAGTTAGCTTCTCTCCTTGTTTTTATTTTTTCTTTATAAGCAAAATATAACATTTTTCAAAGTCAAAAAATAATTTAGAATGACAGATAAAAACAAGTGAGAAAGCTACAGCCGAGTGTGACTGACTGTGAGATACCGGTACCCAAATTATTGTGCGTTATCTGCGTGCAACAGATTCCAATGTTGTCACCAAATTTGGTAACTCTAGCTCATATAGTCTCCGAGATCGGAGATCGGACAGACGGACATGGCCTAATCGACTTGGCTGGTGATGCTGATGAAGAATATATATAATTTATGGGGTCGGAGATGCCTCCTTCTGCCTGTTATATACATTTACGTTTGACACTAACTTTAATATCCTTGTATGGGTACCGGGTATAACTTGCAAACGTTTTAAAGTGTAGTTTACCATATTATTTGCAATATGTTTAGTTGTTCTATTATTTTATATTTTATTTTTATAGATTGAAAGCACCTAATATTTGAATGTAAGAGTTAGTAAATAAAAATTTTAGTTCTTCAATTTATTTTAATAAAATAAATAAAATTATAAGTAATTTGGCTTCAAAGTTGCACACAAATTTATTGTTCACGAGTTTAATTTATTATATGTTCAGTTTGACTTATTAAATATTATCATCATATTGCCGTAATTTAAAACATTTTAAATTAATTTATAAGTTTGTATTTATTATTATTTTAAAATGTTGTATTTATTATTATACTTTTTTGTCCTACACTTTAAACCGTCAAATGAACTTTCAATTTAATTTTAAACCGATCACTGAGGCTCAGAGCAGAGGACAACCGATTGCCGCCAACGGCAAATAGTAAATGACAGGGCCTGTCACTTGTCCTGGCAATAGTCGGGCATAGTAGTGGCGACTAGTTGCCACTCGCTGCTAGGTTATTAAAAAGCCAACGATTGACGGCGACAACGGGACGCACTTTGAATATTTCTCGAGGACCCGAAGGATGCGAGTTCGTAGGTTAGAGCTCGAAGCACCTAACCTAACACGGAGCTCGGAACCAAACGAAACCGCACGCAACGTGCAACAGCCGCCAACTGATGGGCTTCATCTGCCATGGCCAAGTAGTCACCCACACAGTAGTCTCTCACACAGATATACGCACACAGATACACCCTGGTTTGTTGATAACAGTTTTCGAATTTCGAATTCGCGTCGTCAGCTGCTGCCTTGCTCTGTTTTTGCTGTTCCTGCCGCCTTTACTCCTGCTGCCGCCTTACCGCCTTTTTGTATACAAACAGTGGCCGAGCATCCTCCAGCAGGCACCACCCACGAAGCCACCCACCATCCATTCAGCGCCACCCTCGGCAGCAGCCACGTTCACCATGTTGCATGTTCGGCAAATATCAAACGCATGCGCCGCCCAGTAGGCAACACTTTTTGCACGGTATCTTAGGGATTTCTGCGTGGGAGTATTGACTATTATATTAATATATTGACTAAGAGATAGAAATAAAATAATCGCTAAGAGCTGACACATTGCCCTATGGGGAATTATACAGATTTTTTGGAAACAAATTAATAACTCGGTCAGTTTATTGGATATCAACATGAAAATTTAACAATCGTAATTATATATATATAGAAAAATTCGGAATAAAAATTACCGGGATCAGACAACTATATCCTATAGCTTTCATAGAAGAGATCGGGTAAAATTTAAGATATCTGGGTAAAACTTTTTAAAATGTATACTGTTTTAACAGAATATAGTAAATTTTGTCGAGATCGGATCACGATATCCTATAATTTGCATAGAAACAATCTAACCAAAAACTGCTTCCCATCTGGTAAGCAATTCAGGGTTGCCATACAAAAGGTAATGTCCTAAAAATGTAAATTTTTGGCAAAATCGTAAAAAGTGATATTTTTAATTACATTCATTTGAACAAGAATTTAAGACTCTTCAACATCCAAACATCTCGTGGGTGGACTCTTCTGGACTCACTTTAAATCCCTTATGGAACATGAGACTTTATCTAAAATATTCATTTGCAAGGCTACTTACATATTTGCTCTATTAAGGGGACAACACAATTTTTTTCTACAAATGAAGCTCACAAACACATAATACAAACTACACAGATTGTAATTCATAGATTTGAGTAATACTGTTTAGTTTTTTACTTCTGATCACTTAAACTTTGCTAAAAAACGTAATATTGCAGACGCCCGGCGTTGCAAATGCAACAGCTGTGTTTATCAGCTGATTCCTTTGTTGTGGCGCCCTCTATCAAAATTTCTGTTATGCAACACTGAAAATTTGTGTATTGTGAATGCGTTACACTTAAACTTATTTTTATTTTTCGACTTTCAAAAATCGGGTTTTGGTCAGAAAAAATGATCAAATTCCCCATAGTGCATTGTTCGGAAGGTTTTAATTATTTAGGGTCAACCTTTGTTTTATACAGAAATATAACTCCATGTTTATTTCACCATGCCTGCATTTATACATAACTCTAAAATTAAATTTAAAATTTAAATTTAAATTGATCTTAGAGTGAAAGTAAAATGCCATTACTTATTTATTTTTGGTGTCTTATAAATAAGAATTGGTATGATTCAATATTATTATATTTATTAATGAGTATCTATCAGTCGCATATAGTGATTATATTTCTTATTTTCAGTTGTGTTGGCTGCTTATGCCGCATCAAAGCAATCAACGCAACCTCGACGCTGTGTAGAAGCTTCTTTCGTTGTTATCTTTATTGTCCTGCAATATTTCGACACAGGACTCCATGTTGGAAGCGGGGTGTCATGACATAAATTAGTCACATTTGACTTGGACGTCCCTTAACCTTAAGTCGGCTAAGTTGGACTGCCAACCAGCTCCTTAATTCGAAACTGGCTGACTTACTGACTGGAGTGCCCGGCCATGGTCGCTAATGAATTATGGCCAAGTTTTTAATTAAGCTCTTTATGGCGTGGCAAAAACGCTTGGCCTCAATTATAGTCGTTTATTTTCGTATTCCCACAACATTCTAAGTTTCATCGCTTTTTTTTTTTGATGATAGTTGCAGATAAGTCTGAATTATGATTTGATTACGTCGTTTTCTTTGGCATCTATTGAGTTTGTCCTTAAGAAAACTTTAATAAATGTATATTTAAACCTAATCAAGGCTAAACCAACAGGGTGAAGATAAATTTAAAATCAAGCTAATTTAAAATTTTTTATATCGATCTCTAACTGAACTAAACATTCTTGTGAATATGTGTTTAAAATTATTATAAATTTAGTTCTAAGTTCTGTCGCATTAAACATGTCGCAAAAGATATTCTTTCCTTTATAAATGGTGAGCTTATATTTGTAAAATTAAACAAGATGTATTTTATTTAATACTTATAAAAAAAAACATAAACTCTTTTATTAAAATCTTCTGACTCAAATTAAAGAAAGTCTTTTTTACACCCTTGCAGATAAATAATTTAAATTGTAGAATTTTACATATCCGATAAAAGTATCATTTATTTATTTTCTTTTTGCATGAAGTCTTTAAAGGTCCTGTTAAGGTTAGCTCTTGCAAGCGTACACCAATTGCTCATACATATGTATTTAGGCCTTCAAGTTAAAAACTCTTCAATAAATAGACGTAAAACATACAAATTTGGAATGGATATTCATTATTCAGGCTTCTACTTTGTGTTGATACTAATATGTTGCTTATTTTGATCGTATAGTTTTAACAATTTGTAAGTTTACCAATTGGTGTTTTTAACTTTGAAAAGAGTTTAAACTTTGTCTATTTCTAAGTTGCACAGAATTAAAATTAGATCATAAACTCTTGCATGGCATCGCTGCAGTGCTGTATAAATGGGAAGTAGATTTTAGACCGGAACGTAATATGTTGATATCTATTAATCTATAATGTCTATTATTTATAGAAAAAAATTGGTCAAATTCACCACAGTGCCATGATCAGAGATGTGTGGTTGCAATCGTGTTTTCTTTGGCTGTGTGTGAGTTTAATTAGAATGGTCTCTGCAAGAAATTGCAAAACCAACTTATGTAGGTATACAGAGGACAAAAAAGAGCAAAGAACGAAGGAGGAAAATAGATGTGAGCTAGATGCAGCCCAGAATGATTTACAGTTGGAAACCGTTTGCGAGGATATGTCATAAACAGAATAAGTTTTTTTTTTTATGTTTTTGTTTTTGTTGTGCCTTTGTGCGCCTGGTATCAATGGATTTTATCAAGGACACAAAGAGAAAATAGCTTCAAAGACATTCAAAGCAGACAGGGCGGTAAATAAGAGGGAGCGGAAGAGGTAGGGGTAATAATAATATAAATGGTATTTGACCTTGTGCACCGCACATAAAGTCAATTGGAGCGCCACCTGGCGACAGACTGGGTGATTCATCTTTAATGATTTCTTCTCGTTTACTCTCTTTCGCACTCCTTCTTTGGCATTCTCTTCGCTCTATCTTGAAGTTGTGAACAAAAACAAAGAGAGAAAGAGAAAAGTCGAATGATATTGAAATTTTTGCGGTCAGCACAACAATCACTTACTTGACCCAGTTCTCCTTTTGCTTTCCCTCCCTCTCTTGCTATCTCTGTCTCTTTCGATTGGTAAATGATTGCCTGTTCTACACACTTTTCAATTAATAAACATAAAAGCGAAAACGACTACTAGAATATAAGGAAATGAAAGGGAGCTGAGTGGCATTGCGTGCTCATCTTCCAGTTTTAATTGAGGTTAAGTGAGCGGACATTAAATTGTTTTTAGGGCAAGGTTGCAAGGATACTCATCAAATGTAAAAAACGAATCGAATTGATGGGCAACTCTGACTTTGGTAAGATATTTGATTTTATTGGTAGTAAAATGAAATGGAGCAAGGTAATTACAACCTGTATTAACGTGCAAAACGGATTTTGTGACTTTACTTAAAAGTATGATTCACTTTTGGTTCATTATCGTAATATACATAAGCACATACGAGTATATGAATAACAGTCCAGCTGATTTTCTGGTTAAAAGTGCTCAATTTAAAAGAAACATTACCAATTGTAATTTTGTGGTTATAGTACTGACTGAAAATTATACAGATTAGGAAACTATATCCTTAAGCCGTCATAGGAGCAATTGCAAAAAATTAAAATTAAATTAAAGATATATGTATGCATAAAACTTTGGGAACTTTAAGTTTATGTCGTTTTAACTAAATGTTTTCACATTGGATCATGATTTTTTATGGTTTTTTTATAGAAACTATCGGTCAAAAAAATTGTTTCCAATATAACTGAAAGTGTTATTATTACAACTTTATAAGGTTCCTAAAAAGTTTTTTTTTTATATTTTATCTAGTTTGGATGACAATATTATATTGATGTCATTCAATATTTATAAGTCCTTAAGAGTATAAGGACGTTAATATATAATATAAAACACACCTTGGTGCTGCGATTTGTTTAATAACGACCATTATAAGATTTTCCTGAAATTGTTTAGATCACGTCAGCAGAAATGTATTTATTTTATATCAATGTACTTTAACCCGAAACTTATGACTATAGTTAGTAGTTGTACGTTTTCTTGATTTTTAATTTAAATTAAAACGGATCAGAAACATGAAAGTAAGCAATAAAGTTTCTGTATATGCTTCTTCTGCTATGTTGGTAGCACCAATGAGTGTTGCTCAACATGTTCCTAGCAACATTTGTCTTTATTGCTAACATTTTCTTTTATCCATGTTTATGTCCTATTTAATTTCACCCACAATGGTTTGGGAACCTGGTATCTCACTCGGTCATCATCATCACACTACTGTAGCTTTTTTACTTGTTTATATTCATTTTCCGATTGTTCTGCAATATAAAGAAAACTATCTGCAAAGTTTTAATTAAGATATCTATTTACCTGAAAGACTATTTTTTGCATAGTAAGGAACAGATGGACAGACATGGCTAGATAAACAAAAATATTTAAAAAGTTTTTAATTAGTTTCAGGCATTCATTAGTTTTAAACAGGCAAAACTGGCAGCGTGCCGATTTTGAAACTAATTAAAAACTTTTTAAATATTTTTGTTTAAATAACTATTAATCGTCACAAAATTTGGTAGTAGAATTTTTTTGAAGTTGAAGGTGCCATCGTCACTTTAATCTCACCTCGTTAACAGGTGTTTTTATTTGATGAGAGAAGTTTTTTAAATGATATATGTATGTACATACATAGGTCTCCCATTGTTGTTATAAGTTTTTGTTTGAAACTCAAATGGGAAAAATTTAAAAAAAACGAGAAAGAAAGCTAGCTTCTGTAAACCGAAGTTGGTATACCCTTGCAATCAAACCATTTTAGTCATGTAAAAAAAAAAATGTCGAATTTTGTAAATTTTACATTTTACATGTAGAATTTTACATTTTCATATAAATCAACCGATCGCTTCTATGGCAGCTATATGATATAGTGGTCCGATCTTAATGAAATTAAAACCGTAATTCTAGAATCATAAAAAACTGCTATACCTCAAAATTTATAGAAATATGTTACATTTTTTTTTTACATTAATTTCGCCATCATTCCTTTGGCAGCTATAGGATATAGTAATCCGATTTCGGTCGTTCCGACATATATACTGCGTGCTAAAAAAATAAGACTATGCTGAAAATTTCAGCCCGATAGCTCAAAAACTGAGAGACTAGTTCGCGTAGAAACCGACAGACGGACAGACAGACAGACGGACATGGCTAAGTTGACTCGACTGGTGATGCTGATCAAGAATATATATACTTTATGGGGTCGGAGATGACTCCTTCACTGCGTTGCAAACATCTGGTCAAAATTATAATACTCTCTGGAAGGGTATACAAATTTTGTCAGGGCAAAGTAATTATCATATAAAAATACTTTTCCAACGACATATAGTACGTTTCTGTAACTTTAGTCGTTCAGAAGTTATGGGCCCGAAAAATGTCCTGTTTTCCCGATTAAATTAAAAAAAAAATTAAAACGATTTCTTTTAATTTTAAATTATATTAAATTTCCTTTGTTGGTTTTAAATTTTATTGCATTGTTCACGTCTCTATATGATTTTTTACA